>JAJJMB010005364.1:3435250-3519179 GCA_023531105.1 Papaver atlanticum | reverse complement strand
GTGTGTGTGTGTGTGTGTGTGTGTGTGTGTGTGTGTGTGTGTGTGTGATTCAATTATTTCCGGTTAAGAAAAACTGTGTCAATTTATTTGGCTTAGTATTTGGTATCTTCTTTATTGTTGGGTATCAAGTGTTTTTTCTTAACGAAATTCGGTGCAATTGTAGTGCTATAATGTTTATGTTTGTTTCAATTGCTTCCGGTTAAGAAAATAATTGTGCAAGTCAATTTATTTTGGTTTGTATGTATTGTTTATGGCTTAACAAAATACGGGATCATATGTTTAGTCCAATTGATTCCGGATAAGAGAAACTAAGTTAATTCTGATCTTAGTTAGACTTATCGAATTGGAGGATTCAGTTATTCAAGTTTAATCGAATGCCTTGACAAGAAAAGCTAGTTAACTAACCTAGTGTTTGTCTTTTCTAAAGAGAAAGGTCTAAGTTATTGTCTGAATAATTAGAACCTGATGAGAAAAATAAAGTTAATTCTGATCTTTATTTTGGTCTTATCGAAATAAGCGACTGTGCATATACAATCGGTTTAACAAGGGAATTAAGTTTCTTAGTCGATTAATTAAATTATTAGGGAAAATTTCTTCGGGAAATTGTTTCCTTGATAACATATTAAAATTAAATTAATTGTGGTTTCGGTTTTAATAGTGGTTATCTAAAGTGGTATGTGAAACCTTCGTGCTCAACTCTTATAGGTTGTTTACAAGTCATTTAGATTTGTAAGATCCTTTCGTTTTTTCCTTTATTTGCACGAACCTTTGTCATTTTCTGACAAAAATGGGGAGAAATATATGGAGTAAACAAGTGATTTTTAATAACTAAGGAAAGGACAATTGTGCTTAAACGTTGTATCTAACGAAAGAGTAAAGCACTGACTAAGGGGGGGAAACATATCATATTGTTGTTGTAGTAATTTTGGCTACAAAAAGGGGAATAACAAAGATGTTCGGATTGAATATTTATGTTAGAGCATTGCTCGGTCGAACTCGCAAGCGTTGCTATCTACAGCTTGTTTGTCAATGTTAGTGATCAAAACTATAAGTCTTGATTTCTGGTCTACTTATAGTGATGTCTCGGACTAGGATAGATTGTGTAATTGAGCATTAGACTTCACGGCGTTCATCAATGGAAGACGAAGAAATACTAAGGAGATCTTGTGGAACTTCATCAACAAAAAGTACGTGGAGACTAAAACTCATCTATCACTTGGAAAGTCTATTTTTACTCTATCTCTTATATTGAGACAAAAGTCGTATTACTATATAGTATTCGATTACGCACATTTGAGATTTCGAGCTGAGTTTAACTCGCTTACATATTTCTCGAAATATGTGTTGGTAAGCTTTCGCTTCAACCAAGTTCATCTTATATTCTTGGCGAAAGTCAAAAGATAATCATGTGAAAATTTCCGAGTAACATCTTACATGGTTTGTGTGATACAATCATTTGGTGTAGACTTGGAATGTTTCGTTATGATTATTTCAATAACTTGAAAATTACTTTGATGCTAATAGTTCATGAAAACAGCTATTGTCATCCTCTAAGAAAGTTTCAATGATTGAAATAGACTTTAGAACACTTAACCATCATTGGATTATAAACATAGTATGCATTCTTGCATGTATGTGATCCATGACCGGAACTATAGTATGCATACCCGTATGCATACCTGTTAGTTGTGAAATTACGAGTACCTAAGTACACATACCCGTACGCGTACTGGCGAAGGGTTTGGGTCCGGAAATTTCTGTTGTGTTTGGAAGTATGCGTACCTGTTTGCATACTGGCGAACCCAAACTCAGACCAGCTACTTTAAGTATGCACACCCGTTTGCATACTTGAGTGGTTAAAGTTCTAAAATCGGTTTGTTCATGAACTAATACATTTATATAATAAGGAATGCATTCTTTGCAAACTGTGGCTATAATGTTCATGAATTGATTCGAGTGAATCAAACCGATTTTGCTTCAATTGTGTTCTTGTATACTTCTATGAGAATATAGCAATTGAAAAACTCTTTAACTAGTTTCATTTGAGTCATTTGAACTGGTTGTGGTTAAGATGAATAAGGTTGATATGAGAGTGTTCATATAGCTAACTTCGGTTAACTATTGTTAAGCCAACCTAGTGTACAAGTTTAGGTACGGTTACTTTAACCTAAATGAAGGTACATTTCATTTGTGTATAACAAGCTAAGTTCGATCTAACGGTTGAAAGATATTAGCTTGAATCTAATCAGGTTTTTATCTAGCGGTGAATATTGAATGCTTTGTTACCAAGGTAATTTAGATTGCAAACCCTGATTTGAAAACTATATAAGGGAGAACTCTAGCAAATGGGAAACCTAATCCCCACACCTCTTGTGTGATACTAGTTGCGACTAGAGTCGATTCTCCTTTAACCTTAGGTTTTTCATGAAACCCTGTAGGTTAACGACTTAAATACTTCATTGGGATTGTGAAGCCAGACCCAACTATTTTCTCTGTAGTTGTGTGTTCTGATCTTGCCATGTTCTATCGTATTGAGTACTATCTTCTCTAAGATTTGCTCGAGATTGATTCTCCGATAGGCAAGATAAAAAGTAGTCACAAACATCTTCGTTTATTCGTTTGTGATTCCACAATATCTTGTTTCGCTTCCATACGATTAAGATTATTGTGAGGTGATTGATAATACTAGGCTGTTCTTCGGGAATATAAGTCCGGTTTATCAATTGGTTCATGTGCACCTTGATTTATCAAAAGACGGAACAAAACTCGTAGGTATTTCTGTGGGAGACAGATATATCTATTCCAATAGACTTTTCTGTGTGAGATAGATTTGTTTATCAAGTCTTCGAATTTGGGACGTAGCAACTCTTGGTTGTGGGTGAGATCAGCTAAGGGAATCAAGTGCGTAGAATCCTTCTGGGGTTCAGAGACGTAAGGAGCGCAACTGTACCTTGATCAGTGTGAGATTGATTAGGGCTCAACTACATTCCAGTCTGAAGTTCATTGGTAGTAGGCTAGTGTCTGTAGCGGCTTAATACAGTGTGGTGTTCAAAGATGGACTAGGTCCCGGGGGTTTTCCGCATTTGCGGTTTTCCTCGTTAACAAAATTCTGGTGTCTGTGTTATTTCTTTTCTGCATTATATTTTGTTATATAATAGAAATATCACAGGTTGTGCGTTAAGTTCAATCAATTGTGAATCCAACCTTTGGTTGTTGATTATATTGATTGACACTTGAACATTGGTCTTTGGTACCGTTCAAGTTGTTTCACATAATAATCAGGTTCGCGGATTGTCACAATCCGTCTTTTCGAAATGTGTTTTTGTCAAAATCGACTCTCTAAAACGTAGGAACATTCAAATTATTTACTGATTTTATCTCAATGGAGACTTATAATCCATTCTAAGTAATAATGGAAGAAATTTAATTGATGTTTAATCTTAATTTAGAGTTGACATTTGATACAACTTGGCCCATGCAGGCTGCTTCTCCCGTTCAGGATGCGAACGGCCCACTAACATTTCCTTCTTTAACCTATATGACATAGCCATCTAGGATGGATGACACACCAACTTAATTGCTTAACCCATAAGACAACATCGTGCCTACGGGATGATGAATTTTATTCTCACGTAATTTACCTAATGACACGTACATTAATACATATCATTATTATGCTCTACTAAACATGCATCAGTGGCTATAAATAGCATATGGGTTAATTTGTAAAAAATTAAGCTCAAGTAATAAAACGCCCTCTCACTTTACTTGACTAAAGTCCTGTTTATGTTATGAATACTTAGTATATATAACATCCATCACCTGATATACAAGAGATACAACTAAATAAGTCAACTTGGTGCTCGAACTAATATAAGAAAGAGATAGAATCAGGTGTTTCTGCTGCAGCCTGTAGCTGCACATACTAGCAACTCACTTAATGTGTTAATCAGAAAAGAAATTTCTGCTGGAAGCATAAATAATTGGCAACATAACTTGAGACATTTATATTTTCGAGTTTGATATCAAATAAATGCTTCTGAAGATATAACACACGGTGTAAACCTAAACTCAATGCCATGGATGGTAACAGGAAACCTAATCTTCCTTTCAGTAAGAAAGAATTAGAACCAATTTTTAACTTAATACAGAGAACATGACTAGAGGACTTAGGATATACAAGCAATACCTTCTTATAGAGTAACAACAGCGAAGGGAATGCAAATATAAAACAAAGGCTAGACAGGGTCATCTCAAATGCTGAATGGAACCTAGAATTTAAGGGAGCTACTCTCCCTAATATGATGGAAATTGGGTCTAATCACAGTCCCATCTGCCTTTCCATAAATTCTCATGTTTTTCATATCACTCCTCTTCCTTCTTGTTTGGAGGTAATCATGAATTAATGGAATGATTGGAAGGAAAAAAAAATGTTTGGGAAACCAGTAAAAATGATTAAGAAAGTTTTGAAAACCATCGAAATCTTGACTGCTAAACCGAGTACTGAAAGGAACACACAAATGATAAATTCTAACTTATTACAGCTAGAAGCCATGTATGAAACTCAAGAATCCATGGCTAAACAACAGTCTAGAAATAACACAATAGCCCTAGGAGAACGAAACACACAAAAAATCATGTAACCACTTTGAAAAGAAGAAAAATAAATCATATAAAATGCATACAAGACAAAAATGACAACATTGTGCCCACTGGGGAAGAAGTTGAGGAGGTCTTAGCCTCATAATTCTCAGACTTATTTTCTGCACCTTCATCTACCATGGATGAAGCTATCTTTTCACACATTCCTTCCCAAATATCTCAGGAGGATAACTCAGCCTTAACTGAAATTCCTTCAGCAGCTGAAATTTGGGAAGTTGTAAAAAAATCTAAAAGCCAATAATGCTCCGGGGCCTGATGGCTTTCCTGCTAGTTTCTTTAAGGCTTCTCTTAAATGCATCCCACACATTTATTAACCATAACCCATTTCAGATAAGTGTTTAAGTTAACCAAACAGACCTTATAATCATTCGACATAGCCCACAAAATTATGTATAATTATTATATATAGCCCATAATAATATGATAATCATTAAATCCCTCGATCAACATCAACAAAAACAAAAAATAAAAAAGTTAATTATCTAATCAAGTTTATGTAAGATATTTGACATAATTAGGGGTTTTTTTCTTAACAATAATCAACACCCTCGATCAATTTTAGTATAATCATGATTGAGAAGAAAAAAACATCATCTTATAGATTTTTTGTTTTTATAGATTATGTTTATAGAGTTCCTAGGAGAATGGTCTTCGGAAAAGAAATTAAAACCTTAGCTAATTCCATTTCGATTGACGTTGTTTTGGAAAAAAATTAATGGAACAATTAGAATATGCACCATCAATTTTGATGTAATCATGATTAAGAAAAAATTATTTTAAAGAAAATAAGAATTAGAGTTTATTTTGAAGGCGCAATTGGGGGATACCTCCACAAATTGGGGGATACTCAAAGTTAAATGGGGTTGTATTTTGGTTAAGGGGTCCTTTTTTTAGGTGTGAAATAACCATATTATCCTTACCCTAATAAAAATTAAAAAGAAAAACCGAAAACCTATTTTTTTTAGTATCCCCCCTTCACTTTTCTTCTCCATCAAAAAAATCACATAAATCATGATGAATGATTTTTGATTTAGGTTATCGAAAAAATCATTTTGAGTAGCGATGCAAATTATGATAATCAAAATGATTTGAATCAAAACCATCTAGGTTATAAAAAAAAAATCAAAATTGTATTTAAATAAAAAATTCGAATTTGAATTTCGGTAGCAGGTTAACATTCGGTATTGTTTTGTTGGATGAATACAATACCGAAAGTACTTTTAGTATTGTTTTGTTGGTTGAATACAATACCGACAGTACTTTCGGTATTGTTTTGTTGGATGAATACAATACCGAAAGTACTTTCGGTATTGTTTTGTCCGATGAATACAATACCGAAAGTGGCTCTGTAAATGCAAAATTTGATTGACTTAGTGTTTGAATTTGGATTTGGTTTGGGGTTTTTCATAGATGAAAATTTGATTGTGTACAAAAAGGTTGCAATTAGGAGTCATTAAAATCAATTTAGACACCTTCTCATATCACACAAATCTTCCAAAGTCTTTCTTCTTTTTCATCTAATTAAAATATATTATTTGAAGTATCTCCCAAACACACTTAGATAAGGAGTACTTCAATTACTTCATAATGTGTTTTTTTTTGTTTTTTTTAGTATCCCCCAATTTGTGGAGGTATCCCCCAATTGTGCCTTCTTTATTTTGTTTTTGGGAAAAGTAAGAATTAGGGTTTATACATAATTGTTCAATTTGTGAGAATCCTAAAAGAACAATTATAATTAATTTTAAGTATGATTAAGAGAAAAAAATTAGTCTTTTTTTATTTTGAGGAATAAGGATTTAAGTTTAATTGTTAGCAAAAAAATTAAGACTTGTTTGATTTTTCATTTTAACTTAAACTTTTTGGGCTATGGTTAATAAAAGTGTGGGCTACATTTAAGAGAAACCTACGCAACTGGGGACTGTGGGAAACCAAACTAGTGGCTGTAATTCAAGAATTCTTTAAAACAGAAAACTTATACAAAGAATTAAATAAAACCTTCCTTTCTTTCTAATTACTAAAACAAAAAATCCAAAAACCCCAACTGTTTACAGAACAATTGGCCTATATAACACACCTTACAAGGTAATAGCAAAAATAATGGCAAATAGGTTTAAAAAATCTCTTGAAAACATCATTTCTCCTCTACAATCAGCTTTTCTATCTTCTAGACACAGATAACATCATAATGGCCCGTACAATGGAAGAAGAAAAAAAGGAAAAAAAAAAAAAAACATAGGGGCTAAAATAGACATGTCAAAGGCTTTCGACAGGGTTAGTTGGAAATTTCTAATGAAAACCTTAAAATCTTTCGGTTATAGCAAGGAATGGTGTGAACTGATTTTCCAGTGCATTTCCTCTTCCTTCATTGATGTCTTACTTAATGGTCACCCATGTGAGGAATTCAATCCTTCAAGGGATATCAGACAAGGGGATCCTTTATCTCCTTATTTATTCATTTTATGCATGGAGGTCTTTTTTAGATTGCTAATCCATTTAGAAGCCAATAAGAAAATTCAGGGTATCCTGCTAACAAAAAATGCTACGCCTATATCCCATTTGTTCTTCGCTGATGATCTGCTTCGTTTCACAAGAGCTGACTTAGAAAGCTGTAAGAATCTCTTATATGCTTTAAATCTGTTCAGCTCAGCTTCTGGCTAGGTAATAAACTTCTCAAAAGATTCACATTTAGGCATGCCTTTATTCATCGATAGATCTAAACTAAAAGCTTTTGACAGTATAATTAAAAAAATGGATCATCAAATAAAAGGATGGATAGAAAAAACACTATCTTATCCTAGTAAAATAGTGCTGAACAAATCAGTCTTATTTGGCATGCCTATTTTCAGTATGAGCTACTTCATTCTACCAAAGAAGATAACAGATAGAATAAATGCCATTGGGACTTTTGGTGGGGGAACATTCTAATTCTAAAGGGATATACATTAAAAGTATTTGATTTCCTATGTAAACTAATAGATCAGGGTGGCTTAGACTTCATAGAAGCAAACAAAGTATTGCCTGGAGATTAGTAAGCAGTCGAGTTGAGGTTTTCCATATTTTCAAGCTTACTTTGGCCGTCTCTAGTTGACTGCCGATTCTCATCTTGACCATAGTATCTCAATTCGTCTTTCTTCATCTTGTTCTGTAAATTATTCTGATTTACAGTTTTTCTTCTTTTTCTCCATTTACTATCTTTTCGTCTCTTCTCCCTTACCCTCAAGCCATGGTCAATTCTCTTAATAAGCCATTAACACTGTTTTTAAATTCAAAATCTGTTGATTTCTCCTGGAATGGAACAGGGAATCAGAGTTCTTTAAAGATTTTAGAGAGGTTTAGAGGATCAGTTAACTGGGTCATTTTTCCTGCTGAATCTATTGATTGGGTCTCGTCTATTATTCTTGCTGCAGCAGAGGGTTTAACTGCATCAATAGTTAAATGGTCGAGAAGGTTCAATCAAGCGGTTTTTCTTATTGAATTACTTTCGGATGTGAATGGTGTCTTTCTAAAGATATCAAAAACTGAATCATCAAATCCTCGCTTCATTTGCATCCCTAGTGGAGAAGGTGGTGAAATTTGGAAGTGGTTTTGGACTTTTCTGAACCCTAATTCTTCTAAGCAAGTTACTGTCAACTTGGCTCCCACAAACTTTCCACAATTACCAGTTAAATTGGCGAATCATAATAACAGTCCACTGACTGGAGGTTTAGTTTGTGTGGTGTTAAATTATCATAATGGTTGGAATGGTATTGCTCGAGCTATCAACAAGTTTTTCAATTGGAAAGGTAAAATGTTTCTTCAACCACTGAATGGTAAAAAGGCTTTCTTCAGTTCCAAATCTGAGGAGGTTTATCATAAACTCAGTTCTCCGGCAACTATCACTCTGGGGAAAATGAAAGTGGTTATTAAACAGTGGGAAGCTTCAGATAATTTGATTATTGGGGATTCAAAAAAACAATCTCATTGGTTTGGAATTCGTGGTCTCCACTTTCTTTTTGGAATTGGGAATCTTTAGAGAAAATTTGTTCTCAATGGGGTTCCCTTAAAGCCATTCATGACAGTACAAGGAAGTTTACAAAGCTTAATTGTTGTAAGGTGGAAGTAGCTTGTGATCTTTCTAAGGTTCCGGCTGTAAGTTTTTTCGACAACTTTTGGCTGTCAATTGAATGGTTACATGATCTTCAATCAAAGAGTTCTTCTTCATCAGATAATCTTCTTGATCATCATGATCGTGTTTCAAGAGATAATCAAGGAACTGATGAGGTTTTTCCGGTCAAACAAAGACTAAGGTCATTTATTGTTGGGCATTTCGATTCTCATTCCGATTCTGCAGGCATGGGTGGTCATCAAAACAATAATGATTCTCTTGGTCCGGCAAATTTGAATTCCTCGGCACCATCGCAGGGTGACTTTACTAAGTCAACTAATGAGATTGGTTTTTCAAATTCAAATTCTAAGAATCGAAACTGGAAAGGCGGGAACTCGGTCTGGGTTAAAAATCCTCTTTTTAACTCAGACTCGGCTACTAAATCGATAAATTTACATAGCCGGAAAGCAGGTTTCGGATTTGGGTCAAAATATGGACCAGGTGGGGGCGGTGGAACCCATTGAATTGCCATAGCAATTCGGGTTTCGGCTTAGCTCCTGTCCATGACTCAACCAACTCATCTCAATTGGTTCATTATATGGGTCAGATGGGGCGGTGGAATCCATCTCAATTTAAAGATTTCAGCTTATCTCCTGCCCATGAACTTTTTGTGCATGTACAGTTGGATACTCTTTAAAACAGTGTAAATCTGATAGGGCATTCCTCGGGGGTTAGAAATGGTAACTTGTCGGATGCGGATTTAGATCCGACATTGCATACCCAAACTCCAAAGGACCAATCAGTTTCTTCCTTGTTAGGTATGTCTTTAACAAAATCTGCTAGGGGTCAAAGTGAGGCTTCTAATCCGTTGGATAAAGATATTGTTTCTGTTCCATTGGATCAAAACATATCTAATTCAAATTCAAATCTTCCAATGGATAAGTCATATGAAGCAATCGCATTGATTCCTGAACCTCTGGTCTCACAAGAGCAAGACATCAACAAAATGGTGGATTTCTATTTTTCTTTCAACAAATGTATGGGTATTCATTGTGATGATCCATCTTCAAGACTCTTGTGCAGAAACATGCTAATTAGACATAAAATGTCTGAATTAGAAAACCAGAGAGTTCAAAATAAGTTTGATGGTTTGGAGAAATTTGATGAAGACTCAGCTGATGAAGACTGGTCTATGGAAGAACAAAGAGGGGCATTAAGTTCATATAGCAAAGTGATGGACTCCCAGGTTGAGGTAAACAGTTCTTCTTCTCCTAATTCATCAGATTTGGCTGCTAGAGACACCATGGAGTTGAATGGATCATAAAATCCTATCCTGGAATATTTGGGGATTGGGTGAGGATGTAAAAATTACAACAATCAGAAATGCGGTAAGAAGAAATAATCCTTCAATTGTTACCATTCAGGAAACAAAAAAAGAATTGGTTGATGATTCATTAATTAGGGCTTTATGGGGGAATAATGGATGCGACTATGTTTATCTACCATATGAAGGTAGGTCAGGTGGTATCATTGTCATGTGGAATCCATTTATTGTGTCCAAAGAAGAGGAACTTCTTGAAGCTTTCTCTGTCACTGTGAAGTTCAGAAATATCAATGATAACTTCACTTGGTTTTTTACAGCTGTGTATGGTGCATCAGATTCGGCAGATTATGAGCAATTTTGGCAAGAACTGTTTGATATAAGAACTATTTTACATGAGCCATGGTGTCTAGGAGGTGAATGGAATGCAATTCTATTTCAGTCTGAAAGAAATCAGTCAATTGGATGTGTCACAAATAGGAATAATTTTAGGAAATTCATCAATCGAAATAATTTGATGGATATTTCAATGTCTGGAGGTGCATTTACTTGGACTAACTCTCATAATCCACCTATCCTGAGCAGGCTAGATAGGTTTGTGTTTACTTCTGACTGGGAAGAAAGATGCATCTCAATTGTTCAGTACAGATTGAGGAGGCCAATCTCAGATCATGCTCCAATCCTTCTTGACTGCAATGCAGGTAATCAATCTAAGCCTCCATTTAGATTTGAGAACTATTATCTTACACACCCTGATTTTGTGAAGCAAATGGAAATTTTGTGGGCTAATTTGACTTTCACTGGAAGAGCTAGCTATGTTTTTGCTAAAAAATTACAGGGCTTAAAGTTTTTCATTAAAAAAATGGGGTAGAGAGATTTTTGGTTCTTTGCAAAAAGAAGTGGACAATTTGGAGGTTAAAATTGATGTCCTAGACAGTTTAGAAGAAATCAGTGGTCTATCTCAAGAGGAGTTCATTGAGAGGGAAGTCAATAAAGTCAATCACAAAAAAGCTTCTCTTAACTTAGCTAGGAAATGGTTTGCAAAATCTAAAGGGAAGTGGTTAGCTGATGGGGAGAGGAACTCAAAGTTTTTTCATAAGAATGCTTCATATAATCAAAGAGTAAACTCCATTAACTCTCTGATCATTGATGGTGAAATGTCTCATGATAAAGAGAAGATAAATGAAGAAGCTAAAAATTTCTACAAGAATTTTTTCAGTGAAGATATCCCTCACAGGCCAAAGTTTGATGGTTTAATAGTTCCTTCTATATCAGTTCAGCATGCTATTATGTTGGAGAAACCTTTTGATACGGGGTAAGTGAAGAAGGTAATATGGGGTTTTGGTTCAAACAAATCTCCTGGCCATGATGGGTTCACTATGGAGTTCTATAAAGATGTTTGGGAAATAGTCAAGTTTGATCTAATGGCTGTCATTAAGGAGTTTGAGATTACTGGTACTTTGGACTGGAGGCTTAATTGCACTAATATTATCTTGATTCCAAAATGTGAAGGTGATGTGACAATGAATAATTTCATACCTATAAGTTTAATAGGTGGAGTATACAAAATCATCACCAAATTGTTGGCAGATAGATTGAAAGTGGTAATGCCAACTATTATATCTGAATTCCAAGGAGCTTTTGTGGACAGCAGACAAATCACAGATGGCATTCTAATTTCCTCTGAACTAATTGATTCTAGAGAAAGAGATAAAATACCTGGTTTAGTGGTGAAGGTTGATCTTCATAAAGCTTTTGATAGTATTAGCTGGAACTGTTTGAATTACACTTTATCCAGATTTGGTTTTGGGATGATATGGAAGAACTGGATTAAATGGATTGTCTTTGAAACAAGATTTGCCATGTCTATAAATGGCAGTTCCTCTTCATTATTCAAAAGCAGCAAGGGAATCAAGCAAGGAGACCCATTATCTCCATTTCTGTTTATAATTGTTGTTGAAGTTCTTTCTCTTCTAATCAAAAAGGCTGCTTCTATGAAGCTAATAGATGGATTTAGGCCTGTTGCTGGAGCTGATGCAATTCATCATTTGCAATTTGCAAATGATCTGGTAGTTTTGTTAGATGATAATGTTGATCAAATAAGGAATCTAAAGAACGTCTTACTTGCATTTGAGCTTATTTCAGGGCTGAAAGTAAATTACAACAAAAGTGTTATTGTAGCAGTGGGTGAATCACAATTTGCAGCTGAATGTGCTTCTGTTTTTGGGTGTCAACTAGCTTCCTTCCCTATGAATTATCTTGGTATTCCACTGGGAAGTAAGTCCAAAGCTGTTGGTGTTTGGGAGGTAATTCTTCAAAAATTTCATAAGAAGCTGAATTCTTGGCAAAGAAAATACTTATCTAAAGGGGGAAGATTGATGCTTATTCAAAATGTTTTATCAAGTTTGCCTATTTACTATCTTTCTCTATTTCAATTACCTGTTTTTGTGGAAAAAAAGATGGAGAAGATTATGAGACATTTCCTGTGTGGTTCATCTGTTTCAAAACCTAAGAAGAGCAGGGTAGGATGGATGAATGTCACTTTGCCAAAGGAAGGTGGGGGTGTAGGTATAAGAAAGCTTAGACTGATGAACAAAGCACTTCATGCCAAGTGGATCTGGAGATATGGTGTGGAGGAAAATGCACTGTGGAGAAGAATTGTGAATCAAAAATTTGGGGGCAACACAAAGTCTTTTTATCCTAATTTAACAAAGAAGCCAATAGGGAAGAGTTTATGGACATGTATTTTAAAAAGTAAGGTGCAGGTGGAAGCAAGTACAATAATTCATGTAAACAGTGGAAATAAGTGTATGTTTTGGAAAGACAATTGGGTTAATGGTCATTCACTTAAGGAGTTATTCCCTGCTTTGTACAAACTTAGTAGATCAAAAGATGCTACTATACAAGATCTTTATTCACATGAAGGTTGGGACTTGAATTTCTGCAGGGCACTAAAAGATAATGAGGTGGAGGAGGTGTCCCAGCTTATTCCTATTCTTCCAGACATTAACTCAGATGGTGGAGATGATCAAAGAGTCTGGCAGTTTGGTGACTCTTTTTCTGTTGCAGGTTGCTACAAGGCTTTAGAAGATGATGGTCTCATTTTTTTCCCACATAAGAGTTTGTGGAATCCTAAAAATCCACATAAAGTTATATTTTTTGTGTGGTGTTTATGTTATGATGCTGCACCTACTATGGATAAGCTGAAGGGGAGGATTGTAGTGAATGGCTGCCTTTTATGCAAAAAAGATGCTGAGTCAAATAATCATATTTTCTTACATTGCCAGACTACAAGGGATATATGGTTATATTTCATGAAAGGCTATAAGTTACAATGGGTATTTCAGAATTCAGTTAGACAAACTCTATGGGAGTGGAACAGCAAAAAAGGTGCAAATTTGTCTAGAAGAAGAAGAATTTGGGATTTGATCCCATTTGCCATTTGGTGGACAATCTGGATTGAGGGGAACAGTAGAGTTTTCAATGGGAAATACAAAACCTTGGATGAGATTATTGACAGTGTCAAAACTCTCATTTACAATTGGTCTGTAAATCATAATATTTTTGATGGTACTCCTATCAACCAAGTCCTGTGCAATTGGCAAGCTATGCTTGGTCCTTTGTAACAATAGCTCTACTATAATTGAGCTTTGTATCTTTACAGTACATCATATCCTTATTGGTGTTACTGTCTTTTTTAATCTATTGCCTTTTTTTGAGTAAAAATAAAAAATAAAAAATTAGTAAACAGTCCTGACGATTTGTGGGCAAAAATTCTAAAAGGTAAATACTTCAAAAAATCAGGAGAACTGCACTTCAAGAAAAAATCTAAATCCTCATAGATTTGGAATTGCATTCTTCAAGGAATTGAAGAAATCAAGAAATGTAGTCTTTGGGAAGTAAGAGATGGGAAATCGATAAACATATGGAATGATAATGGATACGGGGAAGGGATACAGTTTTGACCCAAACTAATCTTGCTTCGAACACTCACATACATAACACTTGTGTCAGAATTGATTGACTCTAACACTAATAAGTGGAACCAGGTTACTCTCAAAGCTTTGTTTAACAACTCTCTTGAATCTGAAATCATGAACATAAGGCTATACACAAATAAGGAAGGGGTTCTAAAAATAGATCAACTTAGATGGTCCTTGACCAGAAATGAAAAATTCTTTGCGAAGTCTCTATACTCAAAGCTTCTGAAACCTTCTTCTATAAATTCTAATACTACTAAGAAATTCTGGAAAACATTATGGAGCATGGACACCTCACAAAGAGTTAAACTTTTTGTTTGGAAATGCTTACAAGATGTTTTACCTACTGGGGAGAAACTAGGATCTATATTGATTGTGGATACCAAATGTGTCTTTTGTCGGACACACATTTGAATCAACCCAGCACCTGTTTTTTGACTGTGCATATGCAAAAGAAATGTGGAATCTGCCACCAATAGCTATACAGGGAGTATCTCTAATCTCTAACTCTGTAAATGATAAATATTTCTTAGTTCATTACAATGAATGGAGGAATGGGAATGAAACCTCAATTTCAATGGCCTTGGCTTCTGCCAAGTGCTGGTTTATATGGAAGGAGTTAGAGTTTTTGAGGACAAAACCAGATCTCCTTCCCAATTAGCTATGGCCATTATGAATCATTTTGCATACTGGAATCTAGATTTAAATCAGATAGTAGAAATAGCATCATATAGAGATAAAACATGGAAACAACCTACTGAGAATACCTTCAAAATAAACCATGATGCTTCATGGATAAATGAATTTACTAATGCAGGTTTTGGAATTGTTTTGCGCAATTGGACAGGAACATTTGGAGGAGCGAAAATGGGAAGCTTCAGATGTGCATCAGCAGAAGAAGCAGAAGCACTCTGCTTCAGGCAGTCAAATAGACCAAACAAAGAAATCTTCAAAATCTGGTCATTGAGGGGGACAACTTATCTGTTGTTCTATATTTACAAGGCAAAACAAATTCAGTTCAATGTTAAAAGCAGGGCTATATTAGATGAAGCTAGAAGTTCGGCAGAATTAATCTCTTTTTTGGGTATTCAATTTGCTGATAGAAAGGCGAACTGGGTAGCAGATACACTAGCAAAGAAAGGAAGAACATCTACTACCACAGTCTCTTATGAAGATTCAACACCAGTCTTTCTAATTCCTAGTTTAACTTTTGACATTGTCAAAGTTTTTAATGTTTCTACTTTAGATAACTTTGTTGTAACAAGTTAAGAGGAAACTAATCCATCTGATTCGGCCATCGTTGGGACATCCAATATGGATTTGATCCCAAACGAGCCTGAATCTAACAAATTAGTAGTTTCTGTGTAAGTTTGTTTTTGGGTTATCAATCTATTTCACTTCCAAAAAAAATAAAAAAATAAAAAATAATAATGCTTCTGATACTCTAGCTAACCGTCATGGGTCTAAGCAGAAAGCTCTTAGCTCTGTTTCAAGGTGTCTTGTGGTGTTGTAGAGAGATCCCATAAAAACCTTTAATTACTTGATACCAAAAACTTGGTGATTGGTGTCTGGTATTGACAAGAGATTGGTATACATTTTTACGGATTATGGGTTTAGTCCAAATATATCAAGAAATTGGGGTTAATCTTATTAATATGTTAGCAAAATTGTACCTTTACATAATTACAATTATACAAGTCCAATTGATTTATCAGGTACATAAAAATAAGATCATGAGCAGAGGGAGAGGGAGAGGAAGAGGAATGAAATGATAATTTCCCCTGTATACAAATGAAGTTAGAATACCTTTACTGTAAACTAACATACAATGAGCTAAAGAAGGCTTAACTTGAGTTGTAGAGATGAAAGATCTTTACCGAGTTTCTGAGCCCCTCGCCAGCTGAATAAAAACCAGCAGTGTTTATGAATGCGCTCATACTGCAAAATTACAAGATAGTGGTTCTGTTAAAGCTAAGAAAACTCATCAGTGAACTCACTAACAAGCCCATGCAATATCTCGTCCTGACTTTGAGTTACGTACATGCAACAGCCGACTAGTTGGTAAAATTAACACCCGGTATCTAATTCTAGAGAAAACCAACGAAGTTCCTAAAATAGAAGCATCCATATAAAAAAAGTATGTTTTTCCACTCCCACTAATAATTGGGCTATACATCTACGTGACTCATTTATAAATGGTAAACTCTGCCTACCATTAAATATTAGGCCAAGAATCGACCCCACATAAAAAATGTTTCTTACCTCTACTAGCAGCATCTTCTTCTAAAGGAGTCTCCGATGTTGGCGAGGATGTAGAACTGCAAGAGGCCTCCTTCGCGTCAAGCATCATGGCAATGACCTCCCTCATGGTTGGCCTATTGACTGGCGACAAACTCGTACAAAACAAGGCAATCTTGAGTACTAAAGACATTTCCTCAATCGTCCTCCTTGCACTTAAATCTAAGCGTTGGTCAAAGATTGTAGATGTTGGCATCATATTCTGTGTGGATCTTCGCACCCAAGTAACGAGATCCCCTCCTTGATCGATTGGCTGAACTGGAGATTTTCCTGTAACCAATTCCAGTAGAACGACGCCGAAACTGTAGATGTCACACTTTTCTGTGATTTTCATCGTGTAAGCATATTCTGAAACAAAAGCAAGTCTTGTAAGCCAGGATCCAACTTAAGTGGGTTCAGAAATAGACAAATACGTTTAAGAAATGATCCTAATAACAAAGTTGACTTTATGAACTGATTCATCTAGATTCAATTTTAAACTACAATTCAGTTAAGACCAAACAAAGGGAGTTATTACTAATATAGCGTTACGGGATGAATGTTACTTCAAGCTGAGTTTAGTGATTTATACAAAGCCAAGCATAAACATTCAGTAAAAAGTTAATACACTTCATCTTGAAACTACAATAAGGGTATTTCTGGAACTGTCACATTTTGGGTTGAAAAGAGACAGTAGGTTCTTGAGCTTATCTCAAGATGTCACTAATATATTAGGAATCAGCTTTATGTATCAGGGTAATGATGCACAATTGCACACCCCATATTGATTCTGCTTTCTATTCCATGTCATCACGTATGAATGCAAAAAAAATACACCAAATACACAAATGTACAATGGTACAAGGATACAAATACAAAGCCCTATTACATTGATTACATGGTCTATGGTTTAAGCAATCTAGTGATTGGAAATTTCAATGCTGTCAAGTAACACTTGTATAATTGGAAAGCTCCCCTATCAAAATGCAGAATACGGCAACCAAGTAAATTATTTAGCACTATATATTAGGTTGAAGTTTGGTACAGGGGGGTATCCACTACAACAAGAGTAGTGAGTATTCCTTCTGTCCACAGTATGTAATTCTAGATTGCAAAATATATTTTCGTACCATTTTCAATCTTGAGTTTAAGACTACTCTAGTTCACCACTTCCTAAGACAGTTGTTGCCATGGAAAAAACACAGAAAATGGGTTACAAACATTACCACCCATGGGTGTTCTATGACCTACATGGGCGTTCAATCTTCAGGGCAACATATTTACTCCTGAATGAAGGTGACTAAATACGGATTTTCAGCCATGGGTGTTCTATGACCTCTACCCACAAGATCATATGAGCCTTGTGAAAACTGCAAACACCTTTTGACACTGCAAAAAATTATCTGGGCATGCTAAAAATTTAATGCATGCAGATCTAGTTGAGTTGCCGGAGCTTACAGAATAGAAATTAGTAAATGCTTTAAAATAAAATCTCAAATGCTAATACTTATGAAAAACACAATCACGTGATACCTAATTCTTTCTTTTCATAAAGAGAAATCTATTGAAGGAAAGTTAAATTGGAAAAAAATAGCAAGAAGTGGTAGTATGAAAAAAAAAAATCTTGTCAAAAATCTTACCAGGGGCAATATAACCATAAGAACCCGCAACAGCAGACATGGACTTTGAGAAAGGTAAATCAATCAACTTTGCCAAGCCAAAATCCCCCACGTGTGCCTCTAGAGATTCATCCAGTAAAATGTTATTTGACTTTATATCACGGTGAATAATCTGAGGCTTGCAGTCACAGTGTAGATAGCATAAACCCTCTGCTGCTCCAAGAGCTATTTTATAACGAGCATCCCAATCCAAGGAACACTTATTTGGATTCCCATGTAGGAGTTCTCCTAGGCTCCCGTTCTCCATATGCTCATATAACAAAAGATTAGAGTCTTGATGGTAGCAGAAACCGTAAAGCTTTACAATGTTGCGGTGCCTGATCTTTCCCAATGTCAATATCTCAGCCCGAAAACTGTTGTCTACATTGGAAGCTTCGCCGGAGGACCTGAGCTTCTTGACAGCAATCAACATGCCATCGGACATGAGGGCTTTGTATACTGTACCACAAGCGCCAGTCCCTATAACTGCACTCTCTGAGAAATTACCAGTAGCTTCTAGAAGATCTTGATAAGTAAACCCTTCTTTGGGGAAATAATATGTGTCGGAAGCCTCAGTTTTTCCACTATTCTCGACAACTAAAACAGGCATACTACACTTCACGATCCAGCAAACACCAACAGTAAGGACCAATGAAACTAACCCTATAACCACCGCGACAATGCTCACTACTTTGTCCCTTGAAGAACCCTGTTTCATCAAACTGGGGTCTGCAGAAATAGATGGAGTGAAAGATGGATGACAAGGATCTGTTTCTGACATGCAGATGCCAGGATTTCCAATGAAATTGCTAGCATCCATCCTTCTGAAAACAGGAGTACTGGGTATTGTTCCCAGCAGGTTGTTGTGAGATAAGTTGCACACTAAGAGGCTTGAGAGGTCACCAATTGAAGTAGGTATTGGACCATCAAGCTGATTGTTGTTCAAGTATAGGGACTCCAACATTTGCAAGTTTCCGAGATCATCTGGAATATCACCAGAAAGGGCATTGTAGCTAATATTTAAAGCAATTTGCAGGGCAGTAAGCTGGCCCAATTCAACAGGTATTCGGCCAGAAAAATAATTCCCTCCCATTTGCAGATCTGTAAGCCTCGCCAGCCTCCCTAAGGTATATGGGATGCCTCCATTCAGTCTGTTATCCGAAAGCTTAAGCAGTTCAAGTTTCACAAGATCGCCAAATTCTTCTGGCATATTTCCAGTAAATCTGTTCCTACTGAGGTCTAGTCTCTGAAGCGTCGTGCAGTTCCCGAGCTCACAGGGGATACTTCCTGAAAGATGGTTAGAAGAAATATTGAAGCTAACTAGCCGCTGGAGTTGACCAATCTCAGGAGGAAGAGTACCCAGAAAATAATTATTGGACAGTAGGAGTCTTTCCAGATTTTTGAGGTTTCCCACTTCTGAAGATATCGGCCCTGAGAATCGGTTTTGGAAAAGTTCTAATGCTACGAGATTCTTAAGGCTGGATAGCTCGAGAGGGAGACTTCCAGTAAGACGGTTACCTCCCAGCATTAGCTGTACGAGAGACTTGCACGTTTTCAGGCCATAGGGTATATTGCCAGATAACATGTTTGATCCAAGACTTAGAAACATCAAGGTTTGAGATTTACACAGATTTGCAGGTATGCTACCTACAAAATTGTTCTCAGACATGTCCAGGACCAAGAGATTGCTGTTTGCCCCGATGAGAGGTGGAATGACTCCCTCAAGATTATTATCGAAGAGTTGCAAATCCTCTAACAAAGTAAGATTTTGAAATTCAAAAGGAATAGTGCCTGTTAAATTATTGATGGATAGATCTAAATTCTTGAGCTGCTTTAATTTTCCAAGCTCTCTCGGAATACTTCCTTGCAAAACATTTTCGAAAAGATGAAGCAATTGAAGATCTGGAATCCGACTGAGTTCTGCTGGAATGAAACCAGTTAACTGATTCTCAGATAAATCAATCTCAACTGCACTGACACAATTTCCTAGCTCTGGTGGAATGGTTCCGTTCAGTTTGTTTCTGTAAATGTACAATTTTCTCAACTTGAATAATTTACCAAGCTCTTTAGGAATATCACCAGTGAAACCATTATCATTTAAGGCAAGCAATTCCAGGTTACCACAATTCCCAAGTTCAGACGGAATAACACCAGTTAATAGGTTTTGCCAAAGAATCAATGTAGTTAGATTCTGCAGCCTCTGAATCTCCTTTGGAAGAGGACCTTCAAGCCTATTCTGCGCCAGCCCAAGAATCTCTAGGCTATCACATTCACTTATCTCCACCGGTATTGGACCAGAGAGAATATTCAGACCTGCTCTAATAATCCTAAGATTCTTTAACATTCCAATGGTGGAGGGAATATTATCAGTAAGGTTATTACTATAAATTTCAAGCTCCTCTAGCATTGTCATGTTACCAAGCTCATCTGGAATCGGACCAAACAGAAAATTCTCACTCAAAAAAAGCTGTTTTAGGCTAGAAATTTTGAAAAGTTGAGGTGGGATTTCTCCATGGAATCTATTAGTTCTGAGGTCTAGAGTCTCCAAATTACCACAGTTAGCTAATTGAGTAGGTAAAGGACCAGAAATGAAGTTTTTGGACAAGTTTAGGATGGTTAATCTATGGAGTTCACAGATACTAAAAGACAAATTACCAGACAAATTGAACTGATTAAGATTTACAGATATTACCTTATAATCATCAGAACACTCTATACCATTCCAATAGCAAGGAGTAGAATCCTTTGAATTCCAGCTTTGGAGATTGTTATCATTATCAACAAGATTACTTTTGAATATCAAAAGTAAATTCCCTTCGTGATTCAATGATCTCACGAATATAACACAATAACAAATTATGAATACGAATTTAATGAATTTAGAAGAAGAAGACCTCAAGATCGCCATCTCTCAACACATTAAGAGTGATATCTAAATTCCCATATATTATTCTAAGAAGAAAAGAAGGTTTTGTTTAGATTAAAGAAAAGAAAGTCGTATATTTAACTTAAGATACAGGTAAAGATCTATAGGAAACTGAACCTAAGTTAGAAATGGAGTAAAGATATTGATTATCCCAAGAATTGAAAAGTGTACAGGTTAAAAAATAAGGAGATAGGAGATGAATGTTGGAGCATTAAAGAGAAAAAAAAGAAGATAAGATAGAGATAGATAGGGAGAGTGTGAGTGAGAAAGAGAAAGAAGAAGAAGAAGAAGCTTGAGATTGTCAGAGAGTCACGATCGAGGGGGGCATGAAGAAAATATTAAGGTCAACGAATGCTTTCCAGCAACGCTTCTTCTTTCTTCTAGTAGTAATAGTGATGATCTGGTTGTTCATGAAATTCCACCTCTTCTTCGATTTCAATATCATCATAATTATCAATCTCATCTCATCTGTTGCTTTATACAGCGTATGTAGTAGAGAAAGAAAGAGAGGATCTTTGATTTTTTATTTAGGTTAGATTTTTTTACCTGAATTGATGCTGTTACTATGTGAGAAAGAAAGATAGAGGATGAGATTTAGTTTGGTTGCCTTTTTATTTGTTTTTTAATTACTTTTCAGTTCTGAAACCTCATGATTTCAATGGTGACTGTCTGAATAGTGTGAAGTGGAGGGGAGAGTAGTGGGAGTGTGGGACTTCTCTCTGTACTGCTCTTCATATTTTCTCAAACTCACTTTTTGGGGCTCCGCCAAACTTGAGAATTCTGGTTTGGTTCCTGACTTGTGTCACTTTGTTCCTTCTCGTTCCTTTTTGCTTTTGTCAAATCAAGACTAGAAAAATGCTCACACGCACAAAGTCATCTTTATGCATGCCGACATTGACGTCCAGTATTTCTTCTAATTTACCCACGAAATATAATATCAGATGATTGGGTAACTGACCGGAGGGTCCGAGGGAGGGAGTTCTTTGGCCATTTTTTCGTAAAATAAAGCATAACGCAAAACGTAAATGTGTAATTTGATATAAAAAATTGGAAATGGTTACTATTAAAATTTGATATTGAGGGGTATTTAAATAATGTTCCCTTTATTAAACGAGGAGGATAATATCAACAAGCTCCACGAGGATAAGACTTATGTAGCACACTCCTGTGAAAATCTAGACTCGATTCACTTGAAGGGAATTTTTTTTTTTTGTAAACAAGGAACCTTTTCATTAATGAGATTTCAAGGTTACAATGGGTTTAAGATCGAAAATAAGAGAATACAAAGTAACAAGAACATACCGTAAGAGTACAATACCGAGAAATCCGACAAGAGAAATAGAAGGATTATCGGAGTAAGACAAATACAAGTATGAATAAGATCCGATTAAATCGGAAGAAGAATGGTTTTTCTCGGAATTAAATTCCAACCATTTAGTTTGTTTTTCTTCTTTAGAAAGAAATGCTCCCAAAGTATGAGTGATTTGCTCAAATCTCTTATAACTAGTGATGAAGCTTCCGTCGTCAAAAAGACCACCTATGGAGATTTCGTCGCCGGATAAGTTGATGATGAAGATTTCGATGAAGATTCCGTCGCCGGAGACAACCAAGATGAAGATTTCGTTGTTGGAGAGCATGAAGAGCATCACTATTGATCTTAAAACCCAACCCAATAACCAAGAATCGTCATTAAACTAATTTACTAACTAACCTAGAAAGCAAGGAAAAATAAAGAAATCTGTTCAGATCTAGTCAAAAAATGGACTAGATCTGAGCAGAGAATGATTGTTTTTGATGGTTTAGTTGGAGAAGAGGAAGGAGAGAGAATTAGTTAATTACTCGAAGGGAATAGTAGGGACTAGAACATTGGTTGACGCACTCCATGACAAATTGTTGGAGTCTGGAGATCTCCTAACCTAAACGCGAACCTCCTAGAAATTCTAGAAACAGACATAACTTTAAATGAAGAAAGTCTAAATATCCAACCACTAGTCAAAGACAGTATCGAACGGCTGCCAACACAAATCCCGAGTACGTAAGCACAAATGTGGAAGATTTTCAAAGAACCAACAGTTTTAGCCGAAACGAGTATATAACTGTTGTGAACTGGACCTCAAATTTACCTATATATAATTAAGTACTCTTCCTTCCTCTCCGAGTTACTCCGTGCACCTCCATTTTGATACATTTCAAGTCACCTATAAATGGCCAATGACGAGATAGTTCTTCTCGATACCTGGGCAAGCCCTTTTGGCATGAGAGCGAGGATTGCTTTGGCTGAGAAAGGGATCAAATATGAATACCAAGAAGAAAATCTTGGTATTCAGAAGACAACACTAGATGATGGTGCCTAAAGGCATGGACACCAATCTGCACACCAATAATTTATGGAGGACTAGGTTTCAAACAGTTTGATTTGTTTAACATTTCAATGTTGACAAAAATGGCTTGGCATATGATACAAAATCCGGATTCCCTGACATCTAGAGTTCTAAAATCCTAATATTTTAAGAACTCCTCAATCCTTAGTATCTCTAAACCAAAAGCTACATGTTCCTGGTTCTGTAAGGGACTTTGGAATGGTATCAAGATAATCCAAGATGAAGCTACCTGGAAAATAGGAAATGGAAGAGATATCCAAATGTGGAAACATAATTGGATCCCTCTAAACTCCCCAAACCCTATACTCATAAGTGATATAACACCTACGGTCGAAAACACTCTCATAAAAGTCAGTGATGTCTTGAATCATGATACTACTGAATGGAATGTAGACTTCCTCCAACAGGTTCTCCCCTCTCATGTGGTTCAGAACATTCTCTCAATCAACCTCCACCAAAATCGTTCTCCCAAGGATACTCTTACCTGGCCCCTCTCCAAAAAAGGAATTCTCACTGTCAAATTTGTGTACGATCACCTCATAAAAAACTATTCTTTGAACAATGCTCAACCTTTGATCCCAAATCCGATATGGAAGAAAATATGGAGCCTCAACATCCTTCTCGTATACGTGTCTTTGTATGGAAATGCTATAGCGGTATCCTACCAGTTAGTGGCCTAGTGGGTAGATGGGTTTCAACCATAAATACTACTTGCTCTATGTGTGACAACTTTGTAGAAACTGACAAACACTCGCTCTTACAGTGCTCGTTTAGCAAGGCTATTTGGCTAGGGATGAACTATAAATTAGGAAACACTAATGGGATCCGAAATTGGATAGAAAATTGGATACACAATAGGCAGAATACTCAGTTCAACAATATAAAAGGAAACCAATTAGTTGCTATAGTGAGTTGGCATATATGGAAAGCTAGATGCCTTAAATGCTTACAAAAAATCCATCAGTCACCTGAAACAACCATCACTCTTATAAAAACCCACCTAAAAGCTTGTTTCAATTTTCCCACAAATATTACCCTCAATAGGAACCCCACAGCTGAACAACTGCCCCAATGTTACACTAAGATAGGAAAACACTCTAAAAACATGATATGCTACAGCTCGTGGCACTGCAAGTTAACTATTGCAATTGTGGTTATTATCATTACAGATGAGGAAGGAGTCTGCAGGGGACAAAGGGCCTTCCATTGCGAAGTGAGCTCACTAGAAGAAAGCAACACTCTGGGGGTGATTGAAGAAATGAGATGGCATCAACAACAGAACAACAGAATTTGCAACATGGAGATTGACGACAGAAAGGTGATCAAGCAGCTCAATCTAAAATGGAGAAACCTGCAAGCCCCATTAAACTCGAAACACATCGACGAAAATGTGGACTTATTTTGTTATTTTAGAAACTTTAATTGTTTTCCTCTAAGGCAGGTGTGGATGCCAAAACTTACTTTAATTGCTAAGTCTTATGTCCCATCCTCAGGAGATGGTGGCTCGTACCTTTCTATTTTAAACTGTAATATGATTCCTCAAAACAATACCACTCAGACTCCCAATCTGAGTAGTTAGTGTCTCGTTTGTTATGGTTTTTTAAGAAAAAAAAAATCTTGCAAACAAGAGTCCTTTGCTTTTGAAAATGAATCCAGTTCACAAGAAAATTCTTGTTTTGATCCACAACGGGAAACCCATTTGCGAGTCCCTAATTATAGTTCAATACATCGATGAAGTCTGGCATGGCAAGTCTCATTTATTGTCTTATGATCCTTATCGGCGTGCCCAAGCAAGGTTTTGTGCCGACTATGTCGACAAGAAGGTTATATTTTCTTTTCTTTTATCTAATGAAATATTCATTCTAAATATTACTCCCTCCATCCCACTATTAGTTGACCTACTTTATAACTAAATTTATTTTTTAGATTAATTAACCCATGTTTTGTCAGTTGGCCTTCCACCAAGGAAGGTAGTCGTCCTCTAATACTCCTTCCGTCCCACTATTAGTTATAAAGTAGGTCAACTAATAGTGGGACGGAAGGAGTATTAGAGGACGACTGCCTTCCTTGGTGGAAGGCCAACTGAAAAAATATGGGTTAATTAATCTAAAAAATAATTAGTAAGATATTTAGTTAGAGGAGGGATCCCCTCACACTTCTATTATTACACTATCTCACACGTTAGACGTTATTTTTGCGAATAAAAATCAAACCATAACGGATTTGAATCTAATATTTTGGGGATATGTTACCATTACATAGCTCTACGTTCCTATAAAAAATGAGCGTATTCCGAAACGTATAACACCATCATCTACTACTTTGAAAATGAGCCGTTGAAAATCAACGGATTTCTGGCCGTCGAAATTAAGACCGATAGATTATGAGGTTTTATATTTCGGAATGTTCTCATTTTTTGTAGTCATGTAGAACTTGGTAAGAGGAACATATCCTCAAAATATTAGCTTCAAATCCATTACGGTTTGGTTTTTATTCACAAAAATGACGTCTAACGTGTGAGATAGTGTGATAATAAAAATGTGAAGAGATCCTTCCTCTTTAATTTTTACGCTTGTACTTTTAAATTTAAATAAGGAAAAATGTTTTTTTTTTCTTAATTTCTTAAAAGAAATCGAAAGATTGTGAATATTTTAGAAATAAAATTTGAAAAATTCTACGTATATATATTTCGATTTGAAAATAGCTCACAAATTTTATGAATCTATTCGGCTAAAATAATTAACTCAGTGATAAATCGTGGGTTAAGTAATGAATTGAACTGGGAACAAAAAGATCTTATTTTTGCCGCGTATATAAACACATGTGGATAAACGATCTAAATAGATCTTTGCATAAGTTTTTAACACCCATTATTGGAGATGTTTTCATCGTGTGTCGGTTTTTATTTATGGATGTGCGATCGCAGATAATCTGTATCCTGGTTTTCGTAATTTCAATAGGAGTCATTCTATTCAAATTGAGGGGGAAAAAAAACATTTCCAACTATACATTTATTTCTATTAGTTGGAATCTTTTTAACAATATATTTTAAAAATAGTTATTTGAACTTTTTCATTAACAAGAGGATAACTTAAGGGACGTGTATGTAACAGTTATGCATGTTGCCTTACATTTAAAATTATTGTTGGAGAAGGATTTTTACTGAAAACTAGATAAATCTTATGTGGCTTAATATCCTAGCATTTTTAGGGGCCACTCAAAAGGAATTGGGGGCCAACAATAAAACAAAATAGGGTCACCCAAACCTAAATTGAGTTCACCCCTTATCTCGCATATTTCTTAATGGCAAAATTGCCCTTATATAATCGGGAGATAAGTGCACAATCGGACGTTTCACCTCCTTTGGTAAAGATGGAATTTTCAGGAAGAAGTTTGAGTAGCATTTGGAAGATAAGGAGACAATCGGAAGTTTGAGTAGCTTTCGTAAAGAAGAAATTTTTAAGAAGAAGTTTGATTAGCATTCGGGAGATAAACTTTCAATCGGAGGACTTGAAATAATCGGGAGTTTTAGTAGTTAACCAGACTTCCGAATATAGAGTGGCTCAAAAATCAGATTTTGGAAAAAAGTGAAAATTTTCGAATTTTGGACTTGACATAATCGGAAGCAGTAGTAGTTAACCAGATTTCCGAATATAGAGTGGCTCAAAAATCATATTCTGGGAAAAAAATGAAACTTTTCGAATTTTGGACTTGACATAATCGGAAGCAGTAGTAGTTAACCAGATTTCCGAATATAGAGTGGCTCAAAAATCAAATTTTGGAAAAAAAATTAAATGTTTCGAATTTTGTACTAGTCATAATCGGAAGACCAAGTAATTCATTTGACTTCCGAATATGTGTTGGTTCCCAAATGAGAACCACCATGAGCCTTGGCATATAGGGCTTTGGAACCACCACGAGCCTCGGCATATAGAGCCTTGGCAATACTATATTCGGAGGTTTATATTGTTACTCGAAACTCCGAATATAAAGTGGCCCAAAAATCAGATTTTGGAAGAAAAAAAACTCAAATTTTCGAGTTTTGTACTGGTCATAATCGGTAGTAAATTGTGTTACGTTAACTTCCGAATATTTTCGATTTTCGAATTTGTGGTACTACCATAATCGATAGTAAACTATGCTCATTATCTACCGATTGTGTTTAATTTTAGTACAGAAAATTTAAAGCAGTAGCAGGAACATAATCGGTAGATAACAATCAATTTACCTACCGATTATGGTTGATCTTCTTCATTTCCAAAGAACATCAACCATAATCGGTAGGTAAAATAGATTATTATCTACCGATTATGTTTCTGCTACTGTAAATCCTAGAAAAAGTTCTGATCAAATTTTTGATTTCAAGCAATAAAATCCTAATTTTGGATCACAACTATACTATCATCTATCCGTTTTGTTTGTTTAACTCGTGTTTTTTTTTTATGTTCTAAGTTTCAACTTTAAGGTCAATGATTTTTCGGTTTTAATTTTAAACAATCAATCACAAAATTCGTTTGATCGACGATCTTTGGTTTCAATCAAAATTAATGCGATGAAAAAAAAAAATCAATGGTTGAAAAAAGAAGAAGAAGAGGAATGAAATGATTATGAAAATAAAGGATATAGGTTTAGATTTAGTATAAAGGTGAAGGACAATATAGACAATTCTCTATTTTTTAAGACACCCCTTAACCCTCTTCAATGGTTGAGAATAAAAGAATGGCCCCTAATTCCTTTTGAGTGGCCCCTAAAAATGCTAGGCTTAATATATAGAAAATTGAGGATGTCCCATTATAGCTCTAATAGGCCGATACCTCGTCATTTTCCGATTGATACGCGTACTATTTTTCTTTGTGCAATGTGTACGTGATGCCTAGATGCAACTGTTTTAATGCGTAGGAAAATAAAACACGTATGAAAATAAATCCATAAATATTTGTCGTGTTAATTTGCAATCCACTACATAAGTTTGCTTGGTGATTATATGTTGATTGCTTGGTTATCAGATGTATGATTGTGGGAGGAGGGTATATATGAACAAAGGAGACGACCAAGAAAGAGCAAAAGTGGAGCTCATCGAGTGCTTAAAAGTTTTGGAATCAGAATTGGGAGATAAGCCATATTTTGGTGGTGAGAAATTTGGTTTTGTTGATATTATTTTTGTCCCTAACTACAGTTGGTTCCACACCTACGAAACTTTTGGAAAGTTCACTGTAGAGGAAGAATGTCCAAAGCTCATGGCATGGGTGAAAAGATGCATGGAGAAGGAGAGTGTTTCAAAGACGCTCCCCGACCCTCAAAAAGTTTATGATTTCTCTTTGGTTCTCAGGGAAAATTTTGGGGTTGAGTAGTTAGTTATTGTTCAAAGTGTCTTCAACCATATCAGTGTCCATGACTCCATGCATCATACTGTCGAATAAGACGGAGTTTCCTGTACGTTTCCCGTACGTTTCGTGTTGTATGCTTAATTAATTAGTACTGCTAAAATGGGTATGTAGTATTTTATTATATATGTGCTTTCTTACTTAATAATACTACTATCTATCTGTATGTATGTGGCATGAGTATCTAAAACAGCTATACTTGTGCATTTTATGGTTGAAGAGATGCACGAATTTGTATCAAAAATACTCTCGAAATGTAGTCTTCCGGAATGTTTAAATATTGGATCCATAACAAGTATGAAAATTAGAGATACTCGTTTGAAGGTTGAAGCCAATCTTCAAAATATCGGTGTGGATATCCGAGCCACTAAAAGGAGATGTTGCTCGACTTATTTCATATATTCCCTTTTAAGTTGTAAGGCTTTTAAGGATGATGGTTTGTTAATGTTCTCTTATAAGTGTCTTTGGAATCCAAGAATTCCTCATAAGGTTATTTTCTTCATTTGGACTCTATGTTAAAATGCAGCTCCTACAATGGATTCTTGCTGGAATATCATCATGGTGAAAGGGTATTTATTATGCAAGAAAGCAGTTGAATCAAGTCAACATGTCTTTTTGCATTGTGAAATTACCGGGTCTGCATGACATTATTTCTTGAACTTCTACAACTTGCAGTGGGTATTTCATGACTTTATCAAAAGCAATATGTGGGAATGGAAAAAGAAGAAGGGCATGAATTCATCTAAGGAAAAGAATTTAGGATTTGTACCCATTTGCTATTTGGTGTCAATCTAGATTGAAAGGAATGAAAGGGTATTCAACGGAAGTACAACATTCTAGAGTCTAGACCATATCATTGACAATGTGAAGATTTACAGTTATAATTGGTTTGTGGGAGCTAATGTTTTTAGATACATCTCTCTAAACGCCGTTCTTCATGATTGGGAGACTATTATGAGATAGTTTATTCTATTTTCAGTTTTTTTCATTTATTTTCTTTTGACTATGCCAAATAACTCCAACTTTTTGGAGTGTTTGAATCTCTTTTGTATCTTTTTTTCAGCCACTACACTAGCTTAGTGTTGAGCTGATCTTTTTTCAATAAAACAACCATTTCTGAGTAATTTTTTTTTTAAATATATTCTCCTTCATCTTACAAGTAGAGTCTTTTTTATTCTAAGAGTTGGAACTTAATTATGGCACATTGAGAATGTAAAAGGCGAGATACTCACATATTTGAGAAGGTAAGTTATGTTGCTAGCCCCAACTCTTTGTTCAACTCTTAAGAGTATTCAATAAAAAAGCACCCACATTTAGGGGATACTCTCATAAATTGGGAGATATTTATGGTCACATGAGGCTGGATTTTGGCTAAGGGGGTATTTTTTTAATGATAAATAGTCCATACTGCCCTTTTCACTAATAAAAATAAAAAGAAAACCTAAAAAGCATAAATTTGGTATCCCCTTCATTTCACCAATTTAACTACCGACTCCTCTCCTCCCCTTTTTCTCCTCTTCTTCCATAACTTTTTCATTTCATCGTCAATTAATCGATGATTCCAAAAATTTCTTCGTCGCTTAATTCCTTCTGTAAAAATGAAACCTAAAACGAAACAATGTTTTAGGCAATGCACTGATCCTGGAGTTGGAATTGCGTCTCAAAATAAAGCACAAACAAGTTTTGAAAGTAAATCACATGCAATTGGAAATCAAGAAGAGGAAGAGAGCTCTGACGATCAACCACTCATTCAAACGGCTCATGTGAGAAAGTAAGTGATTCCCATTAATTTTCTATTATGATTGAACTTTGTAGGTATAGATCAAAAATTAGGCAAAAGTTAGGGTTACAACTAGGGGTGCCAACGGGTCCCATTGGGTCCGGATAGTATACTACCCGGAACCAGAACCGATAATTTTAATCGGGTCCGGGTCCTAACGGTTTTGGGTCCGGTTCCTAAATTAATGGACCCGGAACCGGACCCGATAAAAACTTTAAATACCCGTTGGGTCCGGGTATTTATCGGGTCCTCTAAAATCAACTATTTTTTTTGATAATCAATTCCTATGATAGTTACGCTAGCTTGAATCTAATAATTTGTTAAATAAAATTATTATTATATCTATGTCAATGTTCTAATTAAGATTAAACGTAAGAAAATAAAGGAAGAATGAAAAAAATTGAAGCAACACTATACGAAATCCTCCCATTTTAAGTAAAATTAACAAGTAAGAGGTAAATATTCGGGTACCCGATACCCGACGGGTAATACCCGTTAGGACCCAAAAGCTTATCGGTTCCTAACGGGTCTACCCGCCGGGTAGTGATTTTGCTAATGAGTCCAATCTTGGGACTCGGAACCGGACCCGGCACACCCGGATCCGATTCGGTTCCGGGTAATCGGGTACCCATTGGCAGCCCTAGTTACAACGTCACAGTCGGCACAGGTTTATCTTTGAATGCAATACTTTTTTTTCATTAAAGGAGAGTAAACAACTCTCAAACGTTACATGGATATAGTTCTCATTACAATGCTCTATGGTATAGAGCAAGAAACATTTTCATTGAAGTAACTAGATTTATAAAAGCTTAGAAGATTTCCTAGATCAACCCCTTTCCATATGTTTTGGAGGTTATAAAGATTACAATACGCTGTCGTATTAGCAATCCAGATTATATCTCATCTGCTAATCAAAACGAGAGCAGAAATCTCAAAATTGATAGCATTATGGTTGTTGTTTTCAAAATTTGTACTAATATTATATCTATTTTTCCTGGATTTAGCATACATTACTTTGAGCAACATCAAGGTAGGTTCTGAATCACTTTGGAAAGTAATGTCATGGACATTCCACTCTGTTGCCCACTAGAAAGATACTTCCGCTCCTTTAGCTTCTAGTTCTTCCCTGGTACTGCAGTTGCTTGTAGTTCCCCTGGATTTTATGGTAAAGCCTGCGAAATCAGTTAAAGTCATACCAATTCCAGAAGCAGTTATAGGATTCAACATGGTTAAGGAAATATTGATCTTATAACTCATGGACCTATCATTTATACTATTATTACTGCTGACTATTTCCAGACAGTCATCATACGTAGGGTTATAGAAAAGAGTTTGCATAATAAAATAGTTTGGTTTATCTATGTTCTTTATAATATTGATGTATTTAACAATTGAGCTTGCTGTCGAAGCACTGTTTTGTTTTTCTTTTTTGAAATCCAGTTACATCTGGCCTTCCAAATATGCCAAGTGATGTTGCTACAAAATTCAGGCCAATCCAAAGCGTTACATCCCCTGTCAGTGTTAGTAAACCAAGAGTTGAGCCATTCATGGAAATCAATGTTATTTCTATCACATAATCCATACTGTTCAAATACATCCAAACTTGTTTTTAGAAATTGCAATGCATAAATAAATGAGTTAAAGATTCCTCTCCCTGATTACAAATGGTGCATTGAGTGTTTATGTTCGGTATCACAGCAGCTACTCTCATGCTATTTGGAAGAATTGAGTGGGATGATTTCCAAATGAAGGTCTTTATAGAATGAGGAATATTCATCCCCCAGATTCTGTTCCAGTCCCTGCCATCATTTCCATTTGAGTTTATTCTATTGTACAAAGAATTTACAGTGAACTTACCTTTACTGTTGAGTGGCCAGTGAGCTGTATCATCCACATCCATGTCGGGTATACTAATATTCAGTATATGATTAATGATTGGTTGCTCAAAACAGTCTTTCAACAAATTTATGTTCCATGTTTTGTCATCCAAAATTAATTGACTTACCTTAGTCAAGTTATGTGGTGTCGTAGTGAGTTTAGTTATTGGTGGTTCAACCTCCGGGATCCAATAGTCGTCCCATATATTTATGTTTGTACCATTTCCTATATCCCAGATACAATGTTTTTTTTATTTGTTCTATTCCTTTGAGGATTCCTTTCCACACCCAACTATCCTTCTGTTTGAATATCAGTTTTAGGGTAGTATTTGGCCTTTAAGATGAAAGCGCAAAGCGAGTTGGGACTGTTATTGTCGGTATTGTTTTGTGGATGAACGCAGTACTGACTGTCTTAGTCGGTATTGTTTGTAGGTTGAATTCAATAACGACTGAAATTAAGTTATTTGGGCACTTTTTGCATGTTAGGAGTCGGCATAAACTAAGACAGAGTGAAAGTATCACTTTTCCTGAAACATAGTGAAAATATCACTTTTCCGGAAACGGAAAATTAGTTGATGCATAAACCAAAATATGGCTGCATAATATGTTATGTATCTTTTGTGGTGGTTTGCATAATGGCTATACATTCAATTTTCAAAAATTGTGCTTAAAGTGAAAATATCACTTTTCCTGAAGCGGAGGGAGCACATCGTTTTATAAGTTGCAACGGAAAATTAGTTGATGCATAAAACAAAATATGGCTGCATAATGTGTTATGCATCCATTGTGGTGGTTTGCATAATGGCTATGCATTTGATTTTCGAAAATTGTGCCTAAAAGGATAAAAACCTCCAAATTTTTCGTAAAAACTCTAAATTTGATATTGTTGTTTATACTCATTGTGTAGATCTCTTTAAAATCTTTCCAACGGGATAAGATTTTTAGATATGTTATATTCTAGTTTGCTTGCCAGTTATACCCCTGAAATATGATACATAAGGAGTCATAATAATTGGACCAAAATGAAGGGCATTTTCGATTTGGGAACATTATTTAAATACCCCTCAAAATTCGCCCCTTAAAATATACCCTTATTCAATTTTTAAAAATATCCCTACCTTCTGAAAAGTGGAAGCAACTAGCACAAGTTGCTTTCAGAAGTGGACGCAACTAACACAAGTTGCTTCTAGAAGTGGACGCAACTATCACAAGTTGCCTCCAAAAAGTGGAAGCAACTTTCTCAAGTTGACTCCAAAAAAATTATATTTTACCCCTCGGGGGTATTTGTGCAAGGTCAACAAAAATGGAGGGTATTTATAACATTCCCACCTAACCAAAGTCACCTTTGACTCCACTAATACATAGCCAATCAAGGTAAATGAAGGTACCGGCAAATGATCCAAATTGATATGCAAACGATCCATCCAAGTTTAATTTTTTTGTAAATATATTTCTCGTAGATGCACAACCTTCAGATTTCTTTCTCCCTAATTTTCTCCCGGGGAATATTAATTAACAATGCCTAAAAATCTCATCTTCAAAAACACCTTCTTCTTTTTTTCAAAATTTAAACATTTGGGTATAAATTCTCTAGCATAACAATATTTTCATGTGTATTAAAACCCACTAACAAGATTCAATAATAAAAAAGCCTATAATTAGTCAAAATTAAAGTCGATTGCACAAACAACCTTCTACTGAAAATAAGAAAAAAAAAATTTTATCTTTCCTCCAAAAGCATCCATGAAAAATACTTAAATATCTTAGTTCTGAAAAATAAGTCTTTAAAATATTTTTTATATTTTTTTATCTGTCGATAAATTTTTTTAAGTTAAATTTTTGACCTCTCCAAAATTTACGACTTACTACACAACTTACATCCATTCCACGTGAAACAACTAAAAACGTGGAGATTTATAAATACCATTGCTAATGCGATTCGTGCAAAAACAACCACATGTGCCATAAGGTGAATGTTATAGTGCACGTGTAAGAGCCAGTGGAAACTGCATCATTACCTCTCCAGCACGGCAAGCACCATTAGGTCGTTGGTGAGATGCGCACCATCGCTTACCTCCCAGCTCATGCAAGCCAGAGATGGGCCAACGCATAGTGCATACTAGTGCACTAGTGCATACTGTGCCAACGCATCACCTTCCGAATGCTGGAGCACCCTCGCAATCCCAGTGCTAAGCTCTTGAAGATATGTGAAACCCGTACCTTCACAGATTGTGATCGTTGTCCTTGATTATGGAACGTGATCCTGATTATCACTCTATTCTTTGATCTCCGATCAGGATTCCGGCGATGCTAAATCTCGATTTCCTGATTATCTTCTCAATCGATTATGGTTTGTTGGGAAATTATTACCCCCCAACAGGGCTAGGGAGCCCCTAAAGGGGTGCTAAATCCAACATGAACAAAGGGGACTTGGGGACTAAGGCCCAAGTCCACTAAGGAGTGTCCATGAGGAGAAAAGGATAAAGAGGGGATTAAGGGAAAAGAAGGTGGTTGTATTAGAGAAGGAATGACACTAGTGGTAATTAAGGAGGTTTAGGACATGTGGCATGATGTCATAAAAGGAATGGCTTTTGGGAAAGTTTATAAAAGGAGGTACATAGTACAATGGAAAGCAAGTTCTCTCTCATACCATTCCTAGAAAGTGTAGTCATTTGGTGTAGCTAGGGGGGTAGGACCAAAATCATATTCACCCCTCAACATTTGGTGACCACACCCGGAGGATCGTGCCTAGCTCGCCATGACGCACCCAGGAAGCACTAGCACATGCGCGCTAGAAGGCCAGCTGATCAACAAGACGGCCAGCTCGAAAGACGAAAGAGTGGGAATAGTGTCAAGTCCGATCACACAAGGAAGAAAATCGGATGTCGCGCAAGAGAAAGATAAACAGACAACAGCATGGGATGTACCTCCCACGTGGCCATCCATGCAGGAGATGCAAAGCGAACTGTACGATCACGTCCGAAGAGAGCGAGAATTGAGGAAATTGTTGAAAACGGTCGAAGCCGAGCATAACACCAAAGAAGCAACGAAAAACATGGGAGAGGAGGAGGAAGAGCCTATGGTCATGTCGCAAAAAGCATTATAACTACGACTTCATGACTAGCCCATACTCCTTCAAAATCGCAGACTACTAATACCCTGAAGATTATACCTCGCCAAAATTCAAAGTATACAATTGACAAGGAAATGCGCGTGAACACCTTAGCCGATTCTTATCTTCCATGAACGATCGAGTGGCCAATGGAAAATTGTGTATAAGAGAATTCCCAAAGTCACTGACCGATATAGCGTTCACATGGTATGACAACCTGAAGCCAGGAAGCATCAGCTCGTGGTCGACTATGTCTACCCTTTTCCTCATAAAATTTTATTCATCCTAAAGGAAGATCACGACTATAGACCTGAGCAGGTGCGGCCAAAGTGTAGGAGAAGAAATAGGAAAATACATCACTCGGTTTCGTCTCTTCGCCTTAGACTGCCACGAGGACATTAAGGAAGAAGCTCTGGTAGAAATCTGCGTACGCGGAATGACACCCTCCTTCAAGAGGAGCCTAGTCAATTTTCGATTTCCAACCTTTGTTGAATTGGAAGAAGCAGCGGAAAGAATCTCTAACTGCGTAGATGAATCTAACATGGATTACACATGGCGCAACACAGTTAACTCCGTGTCAACTGCTCCAAGAAACACCCGCGCTAATAACAACCAAGAGGGGTGGAATACACAGGAGAGTCAACCCTAATACCGAGAAGGCACCAGAGACCAGTAGTGTGCATACCCACCTCCTCTACCATGCAGTAAGGAACAGATTGAGGGATTATTGGAACAATGGTTGACGAACAAAGAAGTTCAACTCCCGCCGACAAAAGCAGACCTCAGCGCCACCGATGAGAACAACGCTAGGTATTGTCGCTTCCACCGAAAGATACAACACCACACAGTTGACTGCTTCAACCTCCGAAGGATCTTTCAAAGAAAACTCGAACTGGGCGAAATCGAAATGGGTAACCCAGAAGGTGATAAGCCAATTCAACATCAAGTCATGATGCTCCCCCATGAGCCAAGCGGGGACGTATGGAGGCCTTGTGAAGATGGGAAGTCGAAATGGAAAACCCCGCGTTTCAAAACACAGAGTGTGTGGCTAGCAAATTTTCCAAAACAGTGCTCGTACAACAGTTCTTTGACTCAGTAGGGTTCGGCGAAAATCAGATCAAGGAGGCATCTAAGGCAATAGCAGCAATCGCGTCAGGAATACCTTACAACCCCATGCCTAAAGGAACAATTGTGTTCACTGATGAGGATATTTGTTATCTAGGGGAGCACCTCAGGCCCCTGTACTTGACCGTCCACATCAACAGGCAGCCATTAAAAAGAGCCTTTGTAGATAGGGGCGCATCCCTGAATTTAATCTCTATACACACACTCGTCATCCTGGGGTACAACGATCAGCTATCAGTATGCGAACCACTATAGTAAGAGGGTTCGGCGGACACACGCAGACAGCCATCGGAATCGTAAACTTGGTAATGAGAGTTGGGCCCATTCGAGCACTTACACCATTTTACGTCCTACAAGATGAAACCACATTCCACATGCTGCTAGGGCGAGGATGGCTGCTTAATCACAAGGCCGTAGCCTCCACTTACCATCAGTGCATCAAGACTAATATCGGGGGGAACAGTATCAGATACCCGCAACAGGCAACCCTTTCGACCCAGAGGAAGCGTACATGGAAGACGCGATCTTCTACGAGACACCAAAAGACGCGGATGAGATACCTGATGCGCAGCTCACCCCTCTACTCAAATGGGAGGAAGAAGAAGAGGCGAAGCCAGCTAAATCTGTTTTCATCCCTTCCAGAATGGTGTACCCGGCAGAAAGGAAGAGGAAGAAAGAGGAAAAGCCTAGGTTTCAACGCTTCCCGAAGCCGGATGGGGGCACGTATACCGGTTATATCAATTATCTCGGGGGATTCCCCAAGCACACAAGACTGCGCCATGTCATCGATCGACGAAGAAGTGAAAACCCCCATAGAAAGTGATACCAGTGAATTGAGCGAGTTATCTTTCGAAACGATTGACGACGAGGACCTTCGAAGTCAGTACGCGGAAGTAACACAGACAATGCCAGAAAAGAGGACACCCGAGGACCTCACCATGGACATCATGAAGGAAATAAACATAGGAACTGAAGAGGACAAACGACATATTATGATTGGAAAAAACTTGGGTGGAAAAGAGAAGGGAGTGCTGATCGAACTACTCGGGGAATATAAGGATGTCTTTTCCTTCGACTATGATGAAATGTAGGGACTGGACAACAACCTCGTCGCCCATAATCTGTGTGTATCACCCGAGTTCAAGCCAATAAAGCAGAGAAGCCGTGAATTCCTAAGATCTACGGCCCTAGCCATAAAAGAAGAGATAGAACGCTTATTGAAAGATAAATTCATCAATCCTATCATACACCCGACCTGGCTACGCACATCGTTCCCGTAACGAAGAAAAATAGGAAAATCAAATGTTACGTGGACTACAGGGATCTAAACCGAGAATTCCCCAAGGACGACTTCCCACTGCCCAATATTGACATGACGTTAGACGCGACGGGAGGTAAGAAGCGATTATCTTTCATGGACTGTTTCAGCGGATACAATCAGATACGGATGGCTGTGGCAGACGCAATGAAGACAACTTTCCAAACCCCGTATTGGAACTTCTATTATGTCGTAATGCCATTTATCCTAAAGAATGCAAGTGCCACCTATCAACGCGCCATGACGTCCATATTTCACGACCTACTGCACCAAACAGTAGAGGTGTATGTCGATGACATCGTAGTGAAGTCACAGGTCCCTGAGTACCACATCTCGCACCTAAGGGTTGTCTTCGAGAGGTGCAGGAAATTCCAACTTAAAATGATTCCACTCAAATGCTCTTTTGGAGTAACATCGGGGAAATTTTTAGGGTTTTTGGTAACCAGCGAAGGGATCCAAGTAGACCCGGACAAAGTCGACGCCATTACAACTATGGCCCTGCCAACAAACACCAAGGAACTGCAGGCATTTATTGGAAGGATATCGTACATACGGCATTTCATACCGGGGCTCACCCAACTGCTATCCGCATTTCTGTCGTTACTAAGGAAAAATGTTGTGTTCACGTGGGGAGAGATGCAATGTGCGGCGTTCCAGAAACTCAAACAGTGCCTGGTTAGCCCACAAGTATTAAGACCACCTGTCAGAGGGTTCCCAATGTATTTGTACACGGCATCCACCAACTTAGCAATCGGAGCCGTACTAGCACAGGATATGGGGGGAGACCAGTTATCACCTATCTATTATGTGAGCCGGGTTATACGCGATGCAGAACTCAGATATCCGCGCGTCGAACAAGCATGCCTAGCTTTTATCTACTCCTCACAGAAGTTACGACCTTACAGAAACCCACGAGACGATCGTGATAGCTGCGGCAAACCCGATAGCATGCTTGGCTTCCAAGCCTGTCTTGACGGGGAGGACCGCGTGTTGGTTACTACAGCTATCCGAGTTCGAACTCAAGTATCAATGACTGAAGGCTGTACGCGGGTAAGCAATAGCTGATCTAATGGCAATGTTCCCAGGAGAAGGAGACGACGAGGTACATGAATACATACCGGGAGAGGTAGTAGCCGCGGAAATCGATAAGCTCTGGACCATGTTCTTCGATGGGTTGTCTTACAGAAACGTAGGAGGAGCCGTATTGGTATTCGAAGCCCCGTAAGGCGACTTGCTGTCATACTCATTTAAATTGGATTTACCATGCAGTAATAATGTTGTTGAATACGAAGCACTGATTCTAGGCCTCAGATTGGCAAAAGATCTTAACTTGGGATGCGTGGAGATAAAAGGAGATTCTAAGTTAGTAACGAACCAGGTAAACGGCGACTTCCACGTGAAAGAGGCGCATTTATCACCCTACAGGGCAGAAGAACAAAGCCTGATCCATCAAACAAAATCGACCCTAGACCACACGGGTAGGAGCGGGAATAGACATGCAGACGCCTTGGCCACTCTGGCGAGTAAAATGCAACTTAATGACGAAGATGATGGCACAGTGACAGTGAGAAGGAAGTAACTACCCAGCACTTGGAAAGAGGACCTAGCCTTCGATGAAGCGTATGACTGGCAAAAGGTGTTGTTGATGGTGGTTTTTAGTTCAAGGTTAAAATTGTGAAACCCTGTATTTTAATGTGCCGTCATTCTGCAAAGAAAAAGAGCCATTTAAAAGTGACGAGAGCTTAAGCCTCTTTACTTACATATGTATTGAGCAATTCAGTATACTTGTACATAAAATTTATTCAGAATGGTGCATGTAGCAACAATCCCAAATATTCTATAAATTTTATTGACCTCCCGCCTACATTATTCATAAATGTATGGCCTATTGAGTATTTTTCCTATGCTATGTTCCCCGACTAAACTCTTAATATTGATATGACATGACAATTATAGTTCACTCGCAGCTGAATAGCATGAATTTCCCGAAGTATCAAGATTAAGATCTACATGAAAGTACTCAATCAGAAAGCACGCTGGCTGCTCTCTGAGAATAAAATTAAATAATTTTGTGTCAACACACAGAATTCATCAAATTTGATCAATTTTGTGACAGCTCACAAGATTCAAATTTTAACCTGATTAATTTGCAAAAAATTAGGTCTTTTGCGCCCTGCGCGATATACCGAACCTTATTGGTCGAAACTAATCCTAGGGTACACTAGGAAATTGATCCAACATGGAACTGATAGGAGCAAATCCTACCAAAAAACTGGAAATAATAAAAAAGAGGTAACCGCGACTGACTAGGGCCGTGGCGGAAAGAGATCGGCCGCGCCCCTTAGCCGGCCAACTTGCCCCCAACTCGAACTCCCCTTGTCGCCGCTTCTTCTCCTATTTTGCTAGCCGCTGGCTCGTCTTTCATACCGACAAATCAGATCACTCCAAAAGCGCCACACGTACTTTTAAATAAAGTTGGAAGTTGGTTGGTCGACGCACCTAATTCCTTAAGGAATCTAATATAGGCTGCTCATGTCAGCCTTAAAACGATCACGGCCATACGTTTTGGCCGGTCGATTTATCAAATCTAGCCACCTCCTAACATGGTCGGACAAGCACCATCAGGCACACCGGTGGGCCAACTAATGCTTAAGCCAATCAGAATCCTTCCCACTCGCAAGAGGAGCCACCAAACGATTACCCAAAGTGGGTTGGCCACGTGATTTACAAAACCCTAATTTATGCTAGCAGCAGTATATTGCTCCCGCAAAACGATCTTGGCCGCCCAACTTTGCCAGCCGAATTAACCGGCCCAGATTCAATCTCAATCAACGGACAAGGTGCGATACGCTCACCAGTGGCCCGACTATTGTGTTGGCCGATCGAATATCTCCCAGCACGCGGCTAACACCAAAAACTGTTAGCCCCAAAGTAGGTTGGCCACATGGATATTAAACCTTAAATTGAATTAATGGAAGTATGTAACTGCCGCAAATCATCTCGTCCGTCCAACTTCGCTAGCCGAATCAACCAGCCTAGATCTAATTTTAGGGGACCAATGAGATATCGACGTGATCACCGGCCACCCCTCTTCCATAAGGAACAATCGGCCAAGCCGCGGCCTGCCTATATGGCTCCTAAACGATCGCCCAAAAATGGCTAGTCGCGCTGCCAATATGAATTTTAAATAAATTCAGCAGTCGCAAATCATCTTGGCCGTCCAACTTCGCTAGTCGAATTGACCGGCCTAGATCAAATCTTAGGAGACCAATAAGATGTCGCCGTGGTCGCCAACCGTCACTCTCCTATAAGGACCAATCGGCCTATCTTTGGCGCGCATGAACGGCTCCCAACAACTTCTCGAAAATGTCCAGTCATGCTCCTTTTAAGACATTAGGCTCCACGACTAATTTAAAGCACCTTTATACAACGATGCTTTATGAGCATCGATTAGTTTGAGCTGCTTGCTAAAAAGCGATCCATTATATGCATCGATTACAAACGATGTTTTATAAATATCGATTTCACAAATAATTTAATTATTTGACCTAAGAAGCGTTACGTGCTATTTCTTGCGGCAAGCCTCATGGCTTGACTTGTAATACATTACCACCCGCCGCCTAGCGCGTGATTGGTCAAAATAACTAGGTCTTGCAAACAAGACCCACTCAGCAACCTGTTGTATATTTTCATGAAAATGCTCGAGACATCAAACATGTCACAAACTGGGGGATGTTCATCAGGGTATTGGTCTGGCGGTTTACAACAGTGCGGCGTGCAACACGCTCATTATGATAAAATGCCAGGAAAGGCAGACAGTTAGTGGCAGCAGAGAAGTAGTGGGTGTTAGAGCATTTCTCGGTCGAACTCGCATGCGTTGCTATCTCAAGCATGTTTTTCAATGTTAGTGATCAAAACTATAAGTCTTGATTTCTAGCCTATTTATAGATGTCTCGGACTAGGACATAGATAGTGTAGTTGAGCTTAGATTTCTCGGCGTTCATCATTTGAAGACGAAGAACTACTAAGGAGAGCTTGTGGAACTTCATTGACAAAAGGTATGTTGAGACTTAAACTCATCTATCACTTGGAAAGTCTATTTCTACTCTATCTCCTATAATTTAGACATAAGTCGTTTTACGATATAGTTTTCTACTATACACATTTGATATTTCGAGCTGAGTATATCTCGCTTACATATTTATTGAAATATGTGTTGGCAAGCTTTCGCTTTAGCCATGTTCATCTTTACTCATGACGAAAGTCATGTTGACATTTCAATAACTTGAAAATTGCTTTGACGCTAATAGTGTGTGAAAACGGCTATTGTCATTATAGAAGAATGTTTCAATGATTGGAATGTAGAGTTGATAATGTAACCATCTTTGGATATAAGCATATATAGTTTATTCGCACATTAGTGTATAAATCCATAAACCGGGAGCCAAGTGTATGCATATGTGTGTATACGAAATTGGTGAAGGAGACAAGATAAGTATGCGTACCCGTACGCATACTGGCGGAAGTTTTCGAAACGAAAATATCTGCTGGGTTTGGGAATTACAAACTCCTAAACTAGTCACCTTAAGTATGCGTACCCGTACGCATACTGGCGGAAGTTTTCGAACCGAGAATTTCTACTGAGTTTGGAAACTTAACAAACTCAAAATCGGGTTGCTTAAGTACGTATACCCGTACGCATACTTAAGCTGGTTATTTTATCAAATCGGTATGTTCATGAACTTAAACATTTAAATCTTAAGGAATGCAATCTTTGCAAACCGTGGCTATAATGTTCATGATTGATTCAAGTGAATCAAACCGATTTTTCTTCAATTGTGTTCTTGTATAATTCATGAGAATATAGAAATTGAACAACTCATTAACTAGTTTCATTTGAGTCATTTGAACTAGTTATGGTTAAGATGAATAAGGTTGATATGAGAGTAATCATATGGCTAACCTCGGTTAACTATTTATGAACCAACATGGTGTACACGTTTAGGTACGGCTGCATAAACCTAAATGAGGGTACATTTCATTTGTGTGTAACAAGCTAAGTTCGATCTAACGGTTGAAAGATATTAGCTTGGTTGAATCAGGTTTTTCATCTAACAGTGATTATTGAATGCTTTGTTACCAAGGTAACTTAGATTGCAAACCCTGATTTGAAAACTATATAAGGGAGAACTCTAGCAACTGGGAAACCTAATCCCCACACCTCTTGTGTGTTACTAGTTGCATAACTAGAGTAGATTCTCCTTTAACCTTAGGTTTCTTCTCGAGACCCTGTAGGTTAACGACTTGAAGACTTCATTGGGATTGTGAAGCCAGACCCAACTATTCTCTTGTAGTTGCGTGATCTGATCTTGTTGTTTCTATCGTGTTGAGTACAATTGAAATAATTGACTCGAGATTTTATATCTCCGATAGGCAAGATAAAAGTAGTCACAAACATCTTCGTCTCATCGTTTGTGATTCCACAATAACTTATTTCGCTAGTCGATTAAGTTTATTGTGAGGTGATTGATAATACTAGGATGTTCTTCAGGAATATAAGTCTGGTTTATCAATTGGTTCATGTTCACCTTGATTTATCAAAATATAGAACAAAACCCATATGTATTTCTGTGGGAGACAGATTTATCTATTCCTATGGACTTTTCTGTATGAGACAGATTTGTTTATCAAGTCTTCGACTTTGGGTCGTAGCAACTCTTGGTTGTGGGTGAGATCAGCTAAGGGAATCAAGTGCGTAGTATCCTGCTGGGATCAGAGACGTAATGAGCGCAACTGTACCTTGAATCAGTGTGATATTGATTAGGGTTCAACTACAGTCCAGTCCGAAGTTAATTTGTAGTAGGCTAGTGTCTGTAGCGGCTTAATACAATGTGGTGTTCAAACTGGACTAGGTCCCGTGGTTTTTCTGCATTTGCGGTTTCCTCGTTAACAAAATTCTGGTGTCTGTGTTATTTCTTTTCCGCATTATATATCACAGGTTGTATGTTAAGATCAATCAATTAGAATATCCAACCTTTGGTTTTTGATTTACATTGATTGACACTTTAAAATTGGTCTTTGGTACCGTTCAAGTAACTCCTCTTATATTCAATCAGTCTCGCAGATTTCTATTTGCTGATTGCGGATTGAATTAAGAGTTAGAGATATTAAACTCTTTGATATACTTTATTCTAGATTGAGTCTGACTGTCTAGTTGATTATCTAGAAAGTGTATTGGAGTAAGTCCTCTCAGATTGCCAAACGAATTGTTGGGTGTGGTTGTTAGACCCCCGCATTTTCAGTGGGTGTACACTAACCCATCTTCCCTCATTAAAAGACGTGGTTTTCAACATTTTCACACGATCCCACTTCTCCGTCACTTAACTACTCCCACTTCCTATGAGATCAGGGTGCGTTCAACTATGACTTATATAAATAGGTTTTCAACCTATTTCAACCGACAACGGTTCATCAACATAAGTATCTAGAAAACATTAAAAGAACTTATAGCTTTCGTTCTGCAAGCAAGTTCCAAATTCTGATACAAGTCATAAAACAGCCACACCTTCATAATTCATCATTCTGATCTCAACACCTTCTTCGCTTCCCTCCCTAAGACCAACCCTTCTCCTTCATTTTGTGACCGAAGCAAGACTGGAATGGCCATTTCTTGGTTTAGGCCAGAATTGTACAGATTGATCTCTCGAATCTAAAGTACTCATATGCAATAAATTTGTCTAGGGTTTAGATTCGTTTCTCGGCGGCACACCCAATTTATCATTTCCAGCAGAATCAGTTTTTACCCCAAAACAACTGGCGACCACAGTGAGAGATTAATCTCTCGGTTGCGAAATCAATTTCTCAATTTTCATTCCAGTTTTCTCAAATTCAAGACGGTGGATCTTAGGTCCAAATCCAATCGAATTCATTTCAATCACCAATCCCAACTTTCCATTTCATGATGTACCCTGGTCATCCAAACTCTTCTGAAGCCATGAATGCTCGAAATTCAATCACCATGGAAGGTATGGCAAAAATGCTAGAGGATGTTGTCGCAAATCAAGCTAATATTGTCAAGATGCAAAATGAGATGTTTTGTCTCCTAAAGAGTATAGAAAACCGATTGTGGCAAGAGTCAGCAAATATTCGCTCGAAGAAGGCCACCAATTTCAGAGATGACACAAAAAATGTTGAATCCTTGTCTGAAGTCTGTGCCTCCGCCAACGACAATGCAGACAGGGTACGTAACCGTATCGTACGAGAGCATAAGGGAAATAACCAACTTAATTCAGCCAACAACAAAGAGCTGAGGCAGTTTCACAAGACTAAGAGAAGAGACTCACCGGATGTGTCACAATTTCTGCAAGATAAAGGTAAGGAACCGGCCTATGAAGCTTTGTTGGAAAATCTGTATCTTCAGACCCTCGCAGAAGTTCAGAGGGTTGTCCAACAGTCCGCAGCCATGACCGCTCTAACCTTACTAAAGAGAGAAGCACCTGAAGAAGGGGAAATCTACCAGGGCATCTATGAAGACGGGAAGTGCACCAAGGAACGGTATTCGGTCCAACCACTTCACATTGTTGTCACTGATGCAAGGCCCTCAAGAGAAGTCGCACTTCAACAAAATTGTCGAACTAAATGATCCGCGCCTGAGTCAACGCTCGCTCAAGTCTCGACTCCGCCCTCGAAACGAGCTTCGTGTCAAAGCCTACAAGAGTTTCCACGACAAAAGCCGCTAACGCGAGAGAAGCCAGACTCGGAGTACCCGCGCTTCCCGCTTTCCAAAAGAAGAGTTACTGGAAGTTTGGGTACGAGATGGGGTAGTTCAACTACCTCCCGTATGGCGTCCATCAACTGATCAAGAGATGTTGGATTCGAGATATTGCCACTATCACAGGTTCATCAATCATCCGACCAGTGAATACAATGGTCTGAAGCGCATTGTCCAAGAAAAGATTAATTCAGGAGAATTGCGCCTGGGAACTGAAGATCCTGCACTTTTCTGCGGATCAACATAAAGATATTTTCACGGCTCCAATCATCGCCGTCCCCGATGGGCACTTTTTATTTATCGAAGGAATGATGACTCTATCTGATTCCAGACATTGCAAGAATGATAAAAAATGGTTGGGGACTTCTCAATTCTAGGGTTGTGTCACACAATGAATTTGGATTTGAAGCAATTATTCGGAAAATTCAGTTTTGTTGGGAGGCCTCGTGAACAAGTAAGTTTCATCGAACAATGGTTACACAACTAATTTTTTTGAAATTTGCTGGGGACTTGACACAGACATCAATCCCATGTTGAGAATAGAAGCCAATAACCCAATTATTCTAAGATATCATATCACTCTAGTATTTCCCTTTTTCATGCAATATTTACAATTTCTCCAAAATGATTGCACTATTTGCATTCATAATTAGGATTCCAACTTATTAGTTGATCCAAGTATCATTCCTTCCAAAAAATTATTCACGAAATCATTTCAAAAATCCCCACAAAGCAATGACCTACTAGTTCAAAACCAGAAAATCAAACCATAAAAGAGGCGTCTCATGCCTTTCAAAAAAAAAAAAACTAAGAGGAGAAAGTTCAGAAAAATAAAAGCATTCAAGGGAAATCGTTCAACAGCAGATAATTCTTCTTAGAGAAAGCATCCTTCATGTTTTGGAGAGCAGCCTGCTTCAGTTTCAACTTCAACTCCTGGGATAACTTTTCAATCTCCACTTCCTGCTGATTAATGAGATCCGTGGAAGGAACTTCGACCATTTCAGTATGCAACTCTTGGATTTTGGAAAGCCTTTCACAGAACCAGGAGACGTTATACTCAAAGTTCACGCACATGTCCCGATGGTATTCCCAGTTTGAAACTACTTCTTCAGAAACGGTGTGCCCAGTCACGCTGCACATATCATGAATTAAAGATAGAGCTTATTCGACGCATTTAACCAACGAAAAACGACTTTTAATTCTCTTGGTTGTGGCAATATGCCCATGTTTCTTCCATATTTGGGTGTACAACTCCGCATACTTAGACGGCACTCTGGATCCTCCAATCAACACGTGGTCTGGAAAAGGAGCATCAAATGGGGGATCAAAAACAGCTCCTGCAGCGAAATGCACAACCGGCGCCACGCCGATTTTGGGAGGCTCCTTTGAAACGGTCGCATCTATAGCCATGGACGCAATATCTTCATTCTCCTTGGAAGAAATGGCGACGCCCCCTGCATCATTATACATCTCCATCTCGATATTGTTTATTGGTACGGTCTCGCTCTGCAACATCACTAGTTAATACTTATTCTGCATCAAAGAGCGAATCATTTTAAATCATAAAAGCATATAGAAAACATACCAGCTCATCCTCCGGCTCGCCGGAGTAACTAGATTCACCATTACACTTAGAGGTGCTTTCTTCATCACCGCCGGATCCCGAACCTTCTTCGTCTTCATCTTCATCTTCAATAGACTCAGTATCACCGGATTTATCTTCGGGAGGCGCCATGTTGCAGATGCGTGCGAGTCTAGCAAAGGCGTTCGTACTCTCGAAACCCTAATTTTGAAAGAGCAAGGATGTTTTGTGAGGCCGGTCCAAAATGCCTAAAAATTTGGATGGTTAGAGAAGAACGCATATGTACCTGCATATATGAGGAGTTAAATACTACCGGAGCAGTTGGAGCCGCTCGAACGCCACTTGCACGCTTCTTCGACCTTATTTCTTTCTCCTGGGGACTGCACTCACTTTCTTTAAAAACGCAAGCTCTGGCCCGTTTACCTGAAGGAAACGGCTTCAACAGCTTATGTTTTTCTAAAATCCAAGGAGAGGGCCTGCCACGTGGATCCACCACGACATCCTGCGCGAATTATTCAAAGGCCTAGAGCTCTTCCTTCCAGAACTCCTTATACTTAGGAGTTGCCACCGGTTTTCTTCCTGGGAGCAAGAATGGAAGACTATTCTTCGTCGCGAAAACGCTACTATCAAAAACAGATTTCAAAAGGTCGTTTGAGGGCATAAGCGGATGGAAAAATGGAATTCCCTGGTCAAATCTCATTTGGCGAGCGGCTCTGTCTATGTTATAAGGAACCACAGTAAAGGATTTCTTAAAGAAAGATGGAACGTATCCAGGTGTGCAGCTTCGCATAAACACGGTTTCCCCAGTACTCATATTTTCTCCATCAGAGTGCAATGTTATATCTGAGGCAGAAGCAAAGGTATTCGGCTGAACTACAGATGGGTGAACCGGCGCCCAATGGCGAAAATCTATGGCATGCACATTATCAAAAAAAGCCAATAATCCTCAACCCAGGTTTTGGACGCCTTTTTAGCCAACGGAGTATTATGGAACCTCCATATTCACTGGAGAATGAGGTTGCTGGATTGGGAGCATAAACTTTGAAGTGCTCCCATAAGAATTCTTGGAGAAATGCGATATGGATATGTGATTCTACCTTCATATATCTATTGGAAGCATACATGTTCGCTGCCATAGAATCCAGATGAGTATACAAGGAACCAAGAAACAAGCTGCCGATAGGAAGAACTACACCTTGCGCCAGCCTAATGGCCAATGTAACGAGCTTCTGTCTTATTATCTTCTTACCCGAGCCGTCATCAAAAACATCTCTAGACAGTCACAAGGATAAAAATGCAGCAACACTGATCGTGCCATTCAATACCTGACCCGTTTTCGGTTTCGCAGGAAACCATTCAAACACCCACCAAGTATAGAAGCATTTTTCATCATTTTTCCTCTGCTTATATTCTTTTATCTTCTCAACTAAAGTGGCGTACATCACCTCTTCTTCATCAGACAAGTTAACATCAAGATTCCTTGTAACTGGAAGACTCAGCAGAACAACCACGCTCTCTAAAGTGATAGTCATTTCACCCCATCTACATATGGCTGTATGGGTGGACATGCACCACCGATAAATGAAAGTAATCAAACCTGCAGTATCTTTCCTAATACGAAGTGTTGCAGACGCCTTGATAGCTTCAATGACTTGCGTATTGGTCAGGTTATTCTTGATATGATCATTACCAAACATGTGTTCCATCCATCCCTCATAAGAGCGCAACGGGTTGTGGAAAATTTGGAAATCAATAGGGGAAGCTGGATACTCTTTCCTCTGGAGACAGAACCTCATCACATGCATTGGAGAAGCCGATGGGGGATTCTCTTCATTCTCTGAACCCTTAAGGAGGGTTATTTTGTGACCGGGATGAGTCCTAATGTTCGGATAAGGAACGGAAAAGAGTTTATCATCTACGTTCGGCCTATCTTTGGAGTTGTTAACACTTCCCATCTTGGCGGCAGAAACATCTCCAGGTGACATCCTAACGATAATTCCTTACGTTCACTTTGAATAACTACAATGAACAAGACGGGAAAGAATCACTACTTCGAGAAGAGCCGTGCATGCAAATCTTGTAAAAATTTGATATAGCCGCTAATGGTTGGATTCACATGAGGTGATATGGAGTTTACATGCAACAATCGTTAAAAAAAAAATTTACGAGAAGGTGATTGGTCGCGGGACATTGCACCCACGACCGACTTGAGTGAGGGCTATGATAGACGCATTTATGTGTCTATTTTCATCTCTATTGTGTATATTTTTAGTACCCATTTTTGTACTAATGTTGGTATTTTATCCCTTTGTAGGTATTTTTGGGGAATAAACATTTTTGGGAAATCGGCTCGAAAAGTTGTCTAAATGCACCTCAAGGGACAAGTGTTATACGGACTCCAGCAGCGGATAAGGGGCACCCATGGCTATGTGTAGCCCAAATTCATCTTTAGCACCCATCTTCATCATTTGAAAATAAAAATTGGCGGGAATTTTCTTTACAGAAAACAGAATTTTCTGTTTGATCTTTGGACGATTTTTAAGGAGATTCAAGGGCTGATTTTCGTTGGATTAACCCTGTTAAGGATAAACAAGTATGGTATGAGCTGTAGAATCGATTAAACAGGGATAGAAATCCGTGTTGGAGCAAAACAGGGAGAATTCATATTTTGAGTTGTTTTCGGTTTACAAAAGAGTTTGTGAAGAGTTTACGGCAAGATTGGAGTGTATGGAGTCCTTATTCAGTCCTGAGAGAGTTTGAGAGAGTTTGGAAACCAAGTTGACGCGTAAAAAGAAGATCAAATGGCTGTAACGTGCGGTGAAGAAAAAACAAAAAGATTTGGATTAACTCGAGTAATTTTGGGGTTTGGTGGATATATATAGGTTGATTCGAGTCATATTGAGAAGCAACAAAGTTTATGGGAAAGTTTAGAGCCTTAGAGAAGCGTAAAAAAATCAACTGGAGTCGATACAGAAACTTTTCTGCTGCTACAAAGAAGAAGAACACGAAGAACATTAGACCCTCAGAGACAGTTGCAGAAGCAGACTTATTTTCAGTGACAACGAGGTACGGTCGCATCTTCCTGCAGTCACCGAAGCCTTTCAGCAACAATTCCGACTTCTTATTTAGACCTTCAGCAACTGCAGAATCCGCTGTTTTAACACTTTTCTCCCTTTTAATCAACTTTTGAGCCATAAACATGTATTTTGAGATTATGATTAATATGAGGAGCTAAACCCCTTAGCCGAGGCGACGGAGGAAGCCATTGTTCCATGAAAAGTGGTATAGTTCTATTTTAATTATTTATTGCAATTATTTTACATGATTTTTTGCATAGAACTTAAAAGAAAAATTGGTTTTTATTGAGTAGTTGTGTAGTGTTTTGATGGGACATGCTTGGTTTTAATAATTTTGATGTTTCATGCTTCGTGCTTACAATTATTACTTCAAAAATCTATTAAAGGCAAATACTAGAATCACTTTAAAGAAGAATATTGCATGAATATTGATTAGAGTTTATCACTTAATTGGTCAATGGTGGAATCCAGAGTCTCGGTATTTTCTTATTATTGTCAAAACAACTCTATTTAATTTTCGAAAATCCTTCACAAGTTCGAGCAACGTACCTTTTTACCACTACAACTACAAAACACATTAGGCTAACGCCCACTCGGGAAAAAAAAGCAACAGCACTTACCTCAAATCCTCCTGCTAGCCTCACTATGATCCTGTTGTCGTTGATCACCTCTACCGATGCTATTAATCCTCGCTCCAACGCTACCGACAAAAGAAGATTCACTCAGTACTGAATGGGATTTCAAAACTATGGATGCAACACATACAACTGGAGTCCATACAAAAAAAAAAAAAGAGAAGAAAAGAAGGGAACTAATGTATTTACCTTGCTGCTAATGGCTGACGGCGACAACAAGGGAGCACCAGCTGCTACAGAAGTGGAGCGAGTAAAAAAAAGGGGGGGGGGGAGTTAGCACCCTTTTATACACGCGGTGTTTTGGAGTTCCAGTGGAGGGAGGAATCTATCTTGGATTCACGTACGGACGAGGGAAGCCGATCCCGCTGAGCTAACCCCTATGGACGAACTAGCGGCGCGCTAGTACCAAGTTCGCTAGCCGCGCGGTCTCATGCTCGAAGAACAATTCGGCCTCTCCTGGTAACTTTCATCTCCTTGGTCATGTTAATTTCCTTCTTTGTCTATCACCATCTAGTGCTTACTCCGCAACAATGTCACTGTTACGTGCTAAGCAGGGGACTTAATGTTGATGGTGGTTTTTAGTTCAGGGCTAAAATTGTGAAACCCTGTATTTAATGTGCCATCAATCTGCAAAGAAACATAGCCATTTAAAAGTGATGAGAGCTTAAGCCTCTTTACTTACATATGTATTGAGCAATTCAGTATACTTGTATATAAAATTTATTCAGAATGGTGCATGTAGAAACAATCCCAAATATTCTATAAATTTTATTGACCTCCCGCCTGCATTATTCATTAATGTATGGTCTATTGAGTATTTTTCCTATGCTATGTTCCCTGGCTGAACTATTAATATTTATATGACATGACAATTAGTGTTCATTCGCAGCTGAGTAGCATGAATTTCCCGAAGTATCAAGATTAAGATCTGCATGAAAGTACTCAGTCAGAAAGCACGTTGGCTGCTCTCTGAGAATAAAATTAAAGAATTTTGTGTCAACACACAGAATTCATCAAATTTGATCAATTTTGTGATAGCTCACAAGATTCAAATTTTAACCTGATTAATTTGCAAAAATTAGGTTTTTTGCGCCCTGCGCGATATTCCGAACCTTATTGGTCGAAACTAATCCTAGGTACACTAGGAAATTGATCCAACATGGAACTGATAGGAGCAAATCCTACCAAAAAACTGGAAATAATAAAAAAGAGGGAACCGCGACTGACTAGGGTCGTGGCGGAAAGAGATCGGCCGCACCCCTTGGCCGTCCAACTTGCCCCCAACTCGAATTCCCCTTGTCGCGGCTTATTATCCTATTTTGCTGGATGTTGGCTCATCTTTCCGACCGACCAATCAGATCACTCCAAAAGCGCCACACGCACTTTTAAATAAAGTTTGAAGTTTGTTGGTCGACGCACCTAATTCCTTAAGGAATCTAATATAGGCTTCCCATGTCAGTCATAAAACGATCATGGCCGTACGTTTTGGCCGGTCGATTTAGCAAGTTTAGCCACCTCCTAAGATGGTCGGACAAGCACCATCAGGTACACCGGCGGGCCCACTAATGCTTAAGCCAATCGGAATCCTTCCCACTCGCAAGTGGAGCCACCAAACGATTACCCAAAGTGGGTTGGCCGTGTGAGTTACAAAACCCTAATTTATGCTAGCAGCAGTATATTGCTCCCGCAAAACGATCTTGGCCGCCCAACTTCACCAGCCGAATTGACTGGCCCAGATTCAATCTCAATCAACGGACAAGGTGCGGATACGCTCACCAGCGGCCCGACTATTGTGTTGGCCGATCGAATAACTCTCAGCACGCGGCTAACACCAAAAACCGTTAGCCCCAAAGTAGGTTGGCCACACGGCTATTAAACCCTAAATTAAATTAAATGTAGTATGTAACTGCCGCAAATCATTTCGGTCGTCCAACTTCGCTAGCCGAATCAACCGGCCTAGATCTAATTTTAGGGGACCAATGAGATGTCGACGTGATCACCGGCCACCCCTCTTCCATAAGGAACAATAGGCCAAGCCGCGGCCTGCCTATATGGCTCCTAAACGATCGCCCAAAAATGGCTAGTCGCGCTGTCAATGGGAATTTTAAATAAATTCAGCAGCAGTCGTTAAATGTCGCAAATCATCTTGGTCGTCCAACTTCGCTATCCGAATTGACCGGCCTAGATCAAATCTTAGGAGACCAATAAGATGTCGTCGTGGTCGCCAACCGTTACTCTCCTATAAGGATCGATCGTCCTATCTTTGGCGAGCATGAACGGCTCCCAGCAACCTCTCGAAAATGGCAGGTCATGCTCCTTTTAAGACATTAGGCTCCGCGACTAATTTAAAGCATCTTTATACAATGATGCTTTATGAGCATCGTTTAGTTTGAGCTGCTTGCTTAAAAGTGATGCATTATGTGCATCGATTACAAATGATGTTTTATAAATATCGATTTCACAAATAATTTAATTATTTGACCTAAGAAGCATTACATGATATTTCTTGTGGAAAGCCTCATGTCTTGACTTGTAATACATGACCACCCGCCGCCTAGCGCGTGATTGGTCAAAATAACTAGGTCTTGCAAACAAGACCCACTCAGCAACCTGCTGCATATTTTCACGAAAATGCTCGAGACATCAAACATGTCACAAACTGGGGGATGTTCATCAGGTATTGGTCTGGCGGTTTACAGCGTGCGGCGTGCAACACGCTTATTATGAGAAAGTGTAAGGAAAGGCGGACAGTTAGTGGCAGCAGAGAAGTAGTGGGTGTACACCAACCCGTCTTCCCTCATTGAAAGACGTGGTTTTCAACATTTTCACACAATCCCACTTCTCCATCACTCAATTACTCCCACTTCCTATGAGATCAGGGTGCGTTGAACTATGACTTATATAAATAGGTTTTCAACCTATTTCAACCGACAACGGTTTATCAACACAAGTATCCAGAAAACATAAAAAGTACTTATAGCTTACATTCTGCAAGCAAGTTCCAAATTCTGATACAAGTCATAAAACAGCCACACCTTCATAATTCATCATTCTGATCTCAACACCTTCTTCGCTTCCCTCCCTAAGACCAACCCTTCTCCTTCATTTTGTGACCGAAGCAAGACTGGAATGGCCATTTCTTGGTTTAAGCCAGAATTGTACAGATTGATCTCTCGAATCTAAAGTACTCCTGTGCAGTACATTTGTTTAGGGTTTAAATTCTTTTCTCGGTGGCACACCCAATTTACCATTTCCAGCAGAATCAGTTTTTACCCCAAAACAGGTGTATATCGAAGATCTAACAAAGGTGGACGAGGATCGAGTCATGCCAGCTAAGGCTCTAAGGCAATCCATGATAATACATGGAGCTTTATACTATCGAGCCGCGGGAGGATCCCTGGCAAGATGCTTAAACAAGAGGGAAGCATAGAGAATACTACAGAACTTACACGCAGAAACTTGCGGTCAGACAGGCGTTGTCCACCTATACAGGAAGCTCCAAAGGCTAGGAGTATATTGTCCAAGTATGTCGGCACAAGCTGCGGCCCTGCAAGATAACTGCGCTGATTGCCATGCACCACAGCCTGCGGAAGTATGCTCAGCCGAAGGCGTCGATTAGAGACAACCGTATATCGACTACCTACAACATGGAAAACTACCTAATGAAAGGAAGGTTGCGCTAAATATTTAAAGAAAGGCGTCACAGTTCTTCATAAACGAAAACGTGCTTTATCGAAGAAGCTATAGCAATGCAATCCTACGATGTTTATCCAAGAAAGAGGCAACTGAAGTCATGACCCAATCCCACAACACTGAGCATTAAGGGATGCGTAAACTATTCCTACAACTCTATGAAGGGGGATTCTACTGGCCGACTATAAAGAGTGACACCGCTGAGCATGTCAAGAAATGCCTAAGTTGCCAGATGCATGGGACACTGATTAAAGCGCCTCATACCCAATTGCACAGCATAGTAACGTCGTGGCCATTCCACGATTGGGGGTTAGACCTCATAGGGATGAAAAACCCAAACTCCTCAAAGCACCATAAGTATATAATCACCGCTACGGAGTATGCATCCAAATGAGTCGAGGAGATACCTTTGAAAGACTACGCGGGAGAGACCATAACCGCATTCATCAAGGAACACATCATTTATAGGTTTGGCGCACCCATGATAATCAGAGCGGACAACGCTAAGTCATTTGTTAACAAAGATGTGATTGACTTACTCCAGCAATACAACACGAAGCTACACACGTCGACCCCTTATATCCCCAAGGAAACGGGAAGGCCGAGGCTACTAATAAAACTCTCCTTCGAGTCTTGAGTAGGACAGTGCATGACCACCACATAGGATGGCATGAACAGCTACCCCTCGCACTATTGGCATACAGAATTTCAAAGCGAAGTTCTACTGGGGCATCACCTTATTCTTTGGTCTACGGCGAGGATGTTATACTACCCGCGGAAATAGCAGTACCCTCAGCAAGAGTATCAATGGCCAGTCACACCACACTTAATGAAGTAAGTCGATTCGCGCATCTGGACACGATATAAGAAAAAAGGGCACGAGCAGAGCGGTTTGCCGAGGCATATAGGAAGCGAACAACCAACTACTACAACCAAGGAGTCAAAGAAATGACCTTCAAGGTTGACGACCTGGTTCTCAAAATCGCCCCCATGTACATAGATACGCCAGCACGAGGAAATTCGCAGCAAACTGGGAAGGCCCGTTCAAAGTCCGGAAGGTGGCCGAGAGCGGATACTACAAGTTAAGACGAATGGATGGCACCAAAGTCAAGACGTCCATCAATGGCAAATGGTTAAAGAGTTTCCATGCATAAGTTACCCAATGTACGAGCGTTCATTTTACATAACAAAAGCAAGTTATCAACATAAAACAACGCGTAAGTAGAATCACAAAAGGTCACGGGATGCATAGACACCCGGCTTGCTGACGAGTTTACAAAAGGCCCCGAGATGCATAGACACTCGACTGGCTGAAAATTTTACGAAAGGCTACGGGATGCATAGACACTCGGTCGGCTGACAAATTCACGAAACGCCCCGAGATGCAGAGACACTCGGCTGGCTGACAAATTTATGAAAGGCTACGGGATTCATAGACACCCGGTCGGCTGACAAATTAACTAAAGGCTACGGGATGCATAGACACCCGGTCGGCTGACAAATTTACGAAAGGCCCCGAGATGCATAGACACTTGGCTGGCTGACAAAATTACGAAAGGCTAAGGGATGCATAGACACCCGGTCGGCTGACAAATTTACGAAATGCCTTGAGATGCAAAGACACTCGGCTGGCTGAAAATTTTACGAAAAGCCTCGAGATGCATAGACACTTGACTGACCGATTTATAAAAGACTATGAGGAGCATAAATACCCGGTCAATAAAACTACGGGATACCAAAGGCACCCATTGACGGTTATGAGATACTAAGAACACTCGGACAACTAATTAATTTATAGAAATACTAAACCAAACGCTGCCTCCCATATAAACCAAACAAAATAGGGAGTAGGCGCACTTGAATTCTACCATTCCTTGAGAAAACTAAAGAGAGCATAAGCGTGTTTCTCATACGCCCTGCCCATCCACACACCGTTCCCCATTCAAAGGAAAAAGAAAGGGAGAGTAGGCGCGTTTCACATAACATGCCCTATCCAAAGCAAAAGGAAAGGGGTAGGCGCGTTTCTCATATGCCCTGCTCACCCACACACCGCCCTTCATCTAAAGAAGGGGAGTAGGCACGTCTCACATACATTCCCTATCCAAAGAAAAAGAAGGGGGTAGGCGCGTTTCTCATACGCCCTGCCCACCCACACGCCACCCTACATCTAAAAAAGGGGAGTAGGCACGTTTCACGACACATTCCCCATCTAAAGCAAAAGGAAGGGGGGAGTAGGCGCGTTTAACCCCACCTCACCCCATAATAGGCATATCTCACACACCGCTCTCCATTTAAAAAAGAAAAGAAGGGGGGAAGTAGGCGCGTTTCACGACACATGCCCCATCTAAAGCAAAAGAAGGGGGAATAGGCGCGTCTCACACACCGCTCTCCATCTAAAACACAAGAAGGGGGATAGTATGCGCGTTTCACACAACTCACCCAATAATAGGCCCGTCTCACACACGTACTCCACCTAAAAAAAAGAAGGGGGAGTAGGGGTGTTTAAAGTACAAGCCTCTCTTACCCTCCCTCTATCAAAAAAAGGGGGGGGGAGAGTAGGGAGTACAAGGAACAAACGTTCCCAAAGATACGGAAGGACTTGGACGTACCACAAGCCTCTCCAAACCATACAGACAAAATAGCAAGCACCAGAGTCTCCACAAAAAAAGGAAACCATCTATTAAAAAGAGGAGAAAAAACAACACAACCACCAAATAAAATAAAATAATGAACAAACAAAGCAAGAACATAAAATAAATAAACACAAATCAACCCCTTTTAGCCGGCGATCAACACACGACAACGGGCGATATATACATCCAAAGCCTCCACTATTAAACGTGCCTCCTTACACTGAACATTGGCCAGATCCAAGTCCCGATCGGTTTCATCTACCAACTTGTGGATATCCTGCTGTAGTTACCTAAAATCTGAGAGAGGCTAGAAGTGAGATTCTAGGGTTTCTGAATGTGAGTTTCGGGAGGTTGAGCACGAACAGTCTTCGCCTAAACCACGCACAGTGGCCTTTCAAAGGATGCTTCAGTCATAGGGAAGAGATTTAGGGATGGTCTTAGGGAGGGAAGCAGATGAAGAGAGAGATCAGAGAATTCTAGGGTTTGAAGAAGAATTACTCTGAGAGGTTATGAGAAAGATGATCGTAGCTTGGAAAAATAGAGGACCTATTTATAGCTGAATTCTCTAATCTCAGATCGGTGAAGATAAGGATTTCTTTCCGTGTCGTGCGTAGCAATTCTCCTGTCTTTTCAGGAATAGGGATAAACTAGGTTGAGTTTATCTCATTATTCCACTGCCTTTACTCTCTTCTGCGGTGAGAAATAAGCCAGGTATTCCTCACATGTTCCGTAGACCACTAGACCAAAACCCTAATTGATATCCCCCCATTTGTGTGAAGCTGAGTCAGCCTTTGTGATGATGTGTTGAGAGAGAAATATTCTCTTTAGCCGAGTTGGCCAAGATAAAGAGATATTCTCTGATTTGTGAGAATGACTAGGATGAGTCACGTAAAAAGGCATGTAATTCCTCAAGAATTGTGTACAGAGTATGAGAGGAGCTGAGGCTGATCTCCCTCTCTCCATGGCCGGTCACATATGTTATGTGAAGACCATATTATGTTTGTGGGTCCCTTTGTTGAGCATGCGGAGCTCAAGAGAGCTTATCCACGTTTTTGGATAGACATGTATAGTTCAGGCTCAGTTTACTAGCCATGAGTGTGTTTGAGAGGCTGAGAAATAGGATTGAGCCCTAGGTAAGGCGTGTGCCGTGAATTTCTCTGAGATTTTGAGGAGAGATTTGAATCTGAAAAAGTGGGGGTACAACAAAACAAAAAAATATAAAAACATTGAAGATGAAAACGTTGGACATAGCTATGTGTAATCACAATAATGGCTATTCCAAACTCTAGTTATTCTTCTTAAAAACACAAGAATAAAATTCTCATAAGAAGCTTTCCTAGACATTGAGACCTCTGAAAAATTCTTTATCGTCCCCGAACTCCTTGTCATCAACAGCCATATGAACATATGGTTCGTGAAGAAAGGAGTAAATTCCAACAAATCTTCTAAGTTGAAGATGTAGAACCAGGGTCTTCTGAATCTCTAGAGTTCTCAAAACACAAGCCTTTATTTGCTGGATCTCCTTTCTTGTCTCCTTCAACTCTTCAAGAACATCAGAAAACTTCTGAGAATTTGAAGGAACAGCCCTTGGCTTCCTCACATTCCTTCTCTTTGTTTTCAAGGTTGGAGGTAATGGCGATCTCTCTTTTTCCTTCGTGATTGATGGCTTAACAATCATATTAACATCTTTTCCATCGAAAGAAATGATGCTTGGAGTATCCATATGAGAGGAAATCATAACTTGAGTCTCAACAAGCAGTCTTAGGATAAAAAGAGTTTCAGGGAAGGAAAAAGGAATGTAGGGTTACGGAACCTTTACACACTTCAAAGGATTCACGTACACATAACTCTTACCCTATAAAAGGCAGAATTGTCAATTTTAAACCTCTTTTATTGATTAACAGGAAAGTCCTTTCCGATATCAATTAGATATGGAAAAATTCCAATCTTTCAAAACAGGCAAAGCTTAAAAAGAAATCAAAAATTTTAAAACCATTTTTCTTTTTCTAAAGCCTTAGATGTGCAGAATCTTGTCTCTTTTGATCAGGCACATGAGACAAGATGCACTAACCAACACAATTTAAGTTGTGCTGGGGTGAACAATAATCTGTCCACCATATCCATTTCGATCGGAACTCATAGGACCCTATTTTTCATAGTGTTTAGACCATAACTTTCTTTCCAATGGTCTTTTCTTATCCTTGGAAACTAACTTCTTTGACGAAGATAAAATCTTACATACCTCAGCGGTCTTCTGAACAAGTTTGAGCTTGTTTGCTAATCGATTTGCTCTTCGTTGAAGTTTGTTGACATGTCTTAATTTGTGTTTGTACTTGTAACACTTTGATAGATCATGACCATTGAGCAAACAATATGAGCATGTCAACCTGGAATATGATTCAGGTATCCGAGATGTGCAAGCTGCTAGGCACAAGGTAGAACCTGAAAAATTAGACAAAGAGTTTCCAACGGAAAGATCAATTTTTTCTTCCAGATCGGTTGAGTTTTCTCCTGAAAGAATATTAAGATTGATGTATGTATTGCTACAATTATCAAAATCAATATTTTCACAAAGAAGTGCAACACTTGACTTTTCGTCTTCATTAGAATCATAGTTGTCAGACATTTCATCAAGAGTTGCAGCAAGACCTTTGTTTCCAGTGTATTTCTTTCGATTTGGACACTCATTTGCAAAATGACCAAAACCTTTACACTTAAAGCACCGTGGCATATCCTCTTCATCATCCTCGTCAGCATCCCTATTTTTAGGAGGAATGTGATTGTGAGGTTTAACTGACGATCTGGGTTTGTCTCTGGAGAACCGTTTATTTCTCTTCAATAGAAGATCTCTAAACTTCCTTGTGATCAATGAGACTGACTTGTCAAGATCTTCATCTGATGAATCGATCTCAGAGAGATCATCTTCAGAGATGCTAACACTTTTACTTTTCTCAAGTAATTTAGTGTTCTTCTGTGCTTTAAAAGCAACATCCTTCCCAGATTTGGATGTATGCTCATGATCAAATATCTTTAGCTTCCCAACCAGAGTCTTTATGGAAAGAGCATCAAGGTTATTTCCTTCAACGATGGCATGCTTCTTAGAATCGTATCTAGATGGCAGCAATCTGATAATTTTCATCACAATGTCCTTTTCAGGAATAGTCTTACCCAATGCAAAAGATGCATTAACAATTTCAGACACTTTGTGATTAAACTCATCAAATGGATTTTCATATGCCATACAAAGATTTTCCCAATCGGAATTTAGGTTTTGAAGCCTGGCTTCCTTTTCACTGGTATTCCCTTCAAATACGGTTTCTATATCCCAAGCATCTTTAGACCGAGTGCACGTAGTCACATGGTGCTGAAGATATGGGGTATGGCATGTATGATGGCATTCAAACCATCGGAATTTTGCTTTGCAGCAAGTATCTCAGCAGCGTCATATACACCAATATCTTTCGGTACGGTTGCATCTCCTACTGCTACAACGGGAGCATCATAGCCATTAACTACATAAACCCATGATTGAAAATCACGCGCTTGAAGAATCTCTTCGTGATTTTGCAGAGACATTTGAATCTCTCTGAGATTTTACAGATGGATCAAAATCTCTCCGTGATTTTGCTGAGAGATTTGAATCTTTCCGAGATTTTTCAGACAGATCAAAATCTCTCCGAAGATTTTCTTAACGGATCTGAATCTCTATATGGTCAACTGGGACTCATCCTGAGAGAGAAAAAGTCTTTGTACTCCCAATTAATGCCTCTGCGAGACTTTGGCTCACTTGTCTTTGACCAGCGTATCTTGCAGAGATGTGCTAGGAATCAACTTTGTGTCCATATGATGGGCCAACAAGACTAGTATATCCTGAAAGGATGTTCTAGGAGTCTGTCGAAAGGGCCCGGAGGCAGAATAACCAGTGTATCTCGCAGGAATGTCTAGCAGTTATTCGGAAACCTCAGTAAGTCGAGTCAGAGCCCAGAGCAAACATGACCAGTGTATCTTACGATGATGTACTAGGAATCAGTCCTTGATCTCAAATAGGGTGAGTCGTGCTTACAGGAGATATGCAAATCTCCGCTCTGGGTCATAAGTCCGTCGGGGAGTTATTTACACATCTATAGAGCCTACATGACCAGCAGCATCTCGTTGAGGATGTATACTAGGAATCATGGAATCACAATCAGCTGCGTCTCGCGAAGACATGCTTGAATTGTTGCTGTTCTGGCTAATAAGTCTGTCGGGGACGTTTTACGCTCTACAGAACCTACGTGGCCAGCAGTATCTCGTTGAGGATGTGCGTTAGGAATCACGGCATCACTACCAGCAGTGTCTCGCGGGGATGTATACTAAAAATCGTGGATAAGGATGCCTTGAGGGCCAAGGGCTTAATCTCTCCCGTGAGAGTTGAATTCTGTCTATAGGGTTGAAATGACACTTTTGCCCCTTATCCAAATTTCACCATCTACATTAAGTCCCCTACTCAGAGTAGAACCTTGATTGTTCTATGATGAGTATATAGATAGTAACAAATCATTCGTATGCAATTACAATTCGTTCATCCATTTAGACTTGCAGAATCCCCGAATTGATGTTTAGCCTTCGATTGTTATGACTCTGATCTTGGAATCGATTCTGGACCTTGGAATTTCCTGGGAATTTGTGTTGGACGTTAATGACATGATAATGAAGTCTTGATGAGACAAAATTTCCGTCGAATGTAATTTGTTAATTAGGGTTTACTTGGCCAAAACCCTAATTTTCTCTCTTTGTGCATCCTTGAGCTTCTGAGTTTGTATATGCGAGTATGTGGGGAAGAGAGAATTTTTGAACGGTCTCTTGGATGGCCTTGATGTTGATGAAGGGCTGTGATTAAAGATAGGTACTTACTTTTTAAGTTACGGAGTCCATATCCCATGTAAATTCTGAATTCAGGCTTATACTGTACCTATACCCTAATTTCTCTTTTCTCCGCGTATGACTCCTTCAGACACTCCAGAGAGGCTTGACAAGGCTTGGAAGGTGTACATATATCTGGTGGGGTCGGGACCTTGTGTGATGAGAGCTTGTTTAATTCCTTGTACCAATCAGGCTCCTTTTTATTAGAGAAAATACATACTTTTGAAATTAAGGATATTTTCGTCAAAAACCACTGTGAGCTTGATTTTTGTTTAGTATGAGAGAGGCATGGAACTTCATTAGGAATAGTCACGTCTTGAAAGAGATATTGGCGCTTCTGGTTCTGCTTTTTGAAATCATGAACCCGAATTCCCTGTTTTTAGCCAGATTCCCTTTATTTTCCCTGAAATTCTGCTTCTCTGGATTCCGTTTCAATCATGTTCTTCTTCAAACACTTAGAGAACTCAATATTCACGTGTATTAGGCTTTTGGAATGAGTATATGAGAGCTTGGTCGGTCCCTAGCTGTATTAAGGCTTTCTTCTTTGAAAATACTCAAAATCGCAATATAAGGGTATTTTGGTCAAAATCCCTTATGAGCTCGTTTTTGTTGAAGAGTAATGAGATAAAAGGGATTGAGAGAGTCTTAGAGAACCGCCCAAGAGAATGGGAGAGGATCGGTCCCCTCTCTTTTAGAATAAATCCTTTTTAATTAAATTCTTGAAATTAGGGCTATTTTCGTCAAACCCCTAATTCTCTTCGACTTTGATCCCTCTGCAAAATTCCGAGAAAATAAATCACGTCCCACTGGCCTAGGAAAGCATCCTCATGCATGAAAAGGAATTTTCCTCGGTTTGGGGAAATTTTAGAAGAAGAAAAGACCTTGGTTTCCTTATTTAAGCCAAATTAGGGCTATTTTCCTCAAAACCCTAATTCTATTCGACTTTGATCCCTCTGAAAAAATTCCGAGAGAACAAGTGACGTCCCATTGTCCTAGAAAAATATTCTCACGCATAAAAGGGCTTGGACACGGTTTGGAGGAATTTTGGAAGGAGAAAATACCTTGGTTTCCTTATTTGACCCAAATTCTTTTGATAATTTCTCTTTTAGCTCTAATTCCTTTTCCTTTTGCTTCAAGGATTCCTTCTTAGGGTTTATTCAAAAAGAGAAGTATTTTGATGTGGTACAACACATGAAAACTGCTCCACCTCTTTCACGAATTCTATTTCCATTAGAATTCCATATCTTGGTCGTTTCATGCATATATATATGTACATATACACATATGCATGCATATAACTCTTGTACGTGAATTTTCCTCTTGTCTAATATTTCCTGCCTAGAAAATAAATCAGCCTTCTATTTTCTTTGATCTTGTCTTGAGAATGGCTCGTAAATCTCCTAATATGTGTGATGAAGATGACAGCAATATGGGCGATTCTGCAAAGAGTAATGGAGCTGCCAGCAATAAATAGATCCCTAACTTCAATGATGAATTCCACCACTTTATTGAATTGATCAACAGTTATCCTAGTCCCCAGGTGAGTGATGATCTCGTTTTCTGTAGTAGAATTACTTCTCAAAATCAACCACTCGTTCCCTCTTCGGTACTGCACTTTTCCATGGAAAGAAAAACTGTAAATCCCTCAGTGGTGAAATTCAAATCTCGCCAGGAACCCATGGATTCTTGGACGGGCTGGGTAGAATCCATGCTTAGGAGCAACGAAATTAAGCAAATCTTAAAAAGATCCGGCATCTACCATGCAGTTTTAGCTTCAGGGTCTTTAAAAATAAAGAAAGACGTTGCTGATTTGATAGCCTTGCTATGTCTTTGGATTAAACAAACTCACACCTTCATTTTTGCTTGGGGAGAACTCATAATTACTCTCGAAGACGTAGCCGCACTTCTTCATCTTCCAGTTATAGGTATCTTCTCTTTAATATTAGACGATAGTGAAAAAGAAGTATCTCTAGCTCTATCCGAAGCCATTAATCAAACTCATGCTCAAGCAGTTATTAAAAAGAATAGATATAAGTTTTGGATTAGTTGTTGGCGTAGTAATGAAGGACTTTCCGTATTCGCATCTTATTCAACCACACAAATTGCTGCTTTCATATTATTATGGTTATCTAAAGATGTCTTTGAGAACTCGAATGGCGAAGAGCTAAAATCTGCATTGATTCCTATGGCGATAAAACTGGCTCGGGGAATAATATTTCCTATTGGAAACCTATTCTTAGGGACTATGTACTCAACCTTAGACAATTTTGTACAGGATTTGACATCTTCGAATGGTAAAAGAACGGATACCTGGGTGAACGTGTGCTTCCTCAAGGCGTGGTTATGGGAACACTTTGAGAAATACGCCCCCATCCCTCGTTCACTGAAGACTAGTGATCCTCCGGTAGCCAGGATTTGTCGTTAGTGCAATAAATATCCGATTCAGCAACCCTTGTCTGCATTGATGGATAATGAAAAATCTGTCACTTTCGTCCCTGGACACAAATTCCCGAGGTGTGGCTCAGTTGCATTCGTTTTCCTTAATGAAAGACGCCATATTACTTCCCGAAGGCCGTGATCACTTATCTGAGGCAGAAGCTACATATATATTAGCAGTTCTCCGAGTTGTGTCTTGAGTTTGGACAATCATGGTGACTTTAGCATACAACCTTACAACATTGACAGAACTGCTCGTCAGATGGGATTCGACCAGGATATCCCTTTTCGCAAAGGACCGTCCACGTTTTCTAGGATCCATCGGAATATCAGTACTATAAGTGGTTTGCAAAGAAACTTTACCTTCTTTCATGCCCAAAGGACCGGCCATGTATCTCCAAAAGCTCAAACTTACTGGATGGAACAACTTGTGAGCATTAGTAACTTCATACAAGATATTCCGGAAGATAATGTAATTTTCGTGTCCCGTGTACCAAGTCCTAAACATTCATCCCCTTGCACAAACCAAGTAAGTATTTCTCTGTTTAATGATTTCCATGACCTAATCATATTCCTTTAGAATTTAACTGGATGATCTTTTTTTAGATTGGACGTTCCGTTCGTTCTCGAAGAGAAATTGATTCTCAGGTGGACGACATAGAAGCCGACATAGATCGTCTCGAACCTAACGTGACGGAAAACTGTTCTCCTCCTTCTTCAGAAATGCCACCGGTAAGAATCTCCCTCCTTTTACTCATATAAATATTCTCATTCATGGTTGGTATAGAGGTGATCATACCCTAGGAATATCCCTTTATTCGAGTACTCGTCAGAAATTTTCAGATTCAATAGACTTGCATAGAATGGACTGTAGAACCTTCATACAACGTCGGATTTAAGCTCCCAACCCCAATTTCAAAACAGAAAATAATTATCATTTCAACACAAGAAGACTGACCTAATTCGGAGTTGTTTAGGTCAGTCAACCAGTCACGTACTTTTGTCATCAGGAATCCCGTATAGAATTTCAGAAGCGTTTCAGATTGCGCTTACTTCGATGTTGGGACCACATCTCTTAGATCGCTTGTCCGTTTGAGGCGCCCTTCGGATATGTTGTAGCAGAGACATATAAAAACATATTTTATCAGGACAGTACCCTAAAATTCCTTATGAATTTTCATCAGTTAGCGCGTTTACTCATGGAAGTGTACACCATTTCTAATTGTAAGAGGATTCCCATATTCCTTGATCCTTTGCATGTTGTGACGCCTTGAGTATGCCTCCTGGGGTATTATTACTTCATTAACTTCCTTTATATTAGTATAAAACGTGGCTTTTGTCTCTGTGAAACCTAATTCCACCTGTGAAGCAAATTTAGCCGCCAAACCTAAATTTCCCTTTTACTTCCATATCTCAATATACCTTATTTGATTCCATCTTATTTTGTAGACTCGTGACGTGGGGATGAATCAGGATGCACATACTGGAAATACAATAGAAAAATCCTCTCTTGACGATGCTTCAGCTACCCATCAGTCCCCAACTTCCGGTGATTCTCGCGTCGAAGAAACCCGAAGAGACGGAGCACAGCCATCAAATATCGTTGAATATCCTACCGCGGGTCTTGATTTTGTTGGCCCTAGTGCAATCCTGGATTTAAATGAAATACTCATAGGGGGATTCGGTGTTGCTACCAAATATGCCGAACTGTACCGGTCGATTTGGAAAAGATATGGCCACATTGCTACAATGGGGATAATAACTTATGTTGTTCATCCTATGATCGAAATAGTTAACGAATTGCTGGAGACCCTTGATTCCATACGAGATTTGACTCTGAACAACATCCCTCATTGTTACTTCATAGATCTTACGAAGCTCGTGACCACTTGTGAAAATCTTCACTTCAACGTGAAATGGATCCGAGAATGGCTCAACAATATCCAAGCCAAATTTGAAAAGTTGTTGCACTATGGCCCTCGCTTTTCAAGAGATACTCTTACCCTTGAGGAGAAACTGGTAGCCGGGAAGGTGGAGCGTGCAAAGCAAATGACGCGAGATGCAGAAATCAAGGTGCAGGAACTATACAGGAAGAAGGAAATCTTTTCCCAAGGGGAAAAGCTGGTTTTGGATAGTTTTCTTTAGGTTGGCTAGTTTTTTGTTGAGTGAGTTGAGAGACAAGTTTTCTAATAGTGGTTTGGCTTTCTTATTGTTATTTCCTTAGGTTTTGAATTTTGGATATGAGATTTTCTAAAAGATTTGAGTGCACAGTGTTTAACACACAATTTATTGATTGAAAGAAAGAAATACATATCGAAAGGAAATCTAACCAACCACTAATTGAAACAAAATGCCTAACAAAACGCGTCCTACTAGATAGTTCGTAGACTCATTTCCCGATACCGAATTCTGTTCAGTCCCCAGTCGGGACGCTTCATCCATGGAGTTTAATAAATCTCATCTTCCGAGTTGAACAACTTGACTATTTCCAAAAGCGAGACTCACCATCCGACTAGGTTTAATAACGATGCAAGTAAAGAATCCTTCCCTTAGGATCATATTCTTGCGTGAAGCTTCCCTTCTTGTGACTTGAATAACTCAAAGTTCCAGTAACCGGAGCGTTCATCCTCTTGAACGAAACCATTTTCTTATGATTCTTAAAAAATTCTTTGAGAGGCGTCGGGGATGGAAGACGATCAACTTATTGAATAGATTCCAACGTGGGGAGAGGAGTGCCATAAATTCAGCTAGGAGGGTCTGGGATCCTACTAGGGATAATTATCTCGCTAGCCATAACATAAGGCGAGGGTGATGCCGCAATCCGAACAATCTTCCCTTCATGAACTTCCTTGATGCACTGATGATAGGTCGAGGGTATAACATGGTTTTCATGAATCCAGGGACGTCCCAGAATCATGTGGTAACCCAGAGTCTTTTCGATAACATAGAATTTCACCTTGGCCTTGATCGGACAAACTTGGAGATCGAGTTCAACATGTCTGTAGGTATTACTAGTATTCCCCTCAAAGTCACTAATCACGGTTAAGCGAGGATTAATTAGATCCCGAGGGATTCCAGCCTCCTGCAATATTTGTAAAGGGATGATATTAACCGAGGCTCCAGTGTCTACTAGGGCACGCTTAAATTCTTTTCCTCCAATAAAAGCTGGGACATATAGAGCACGATTATGCCCTTCCTCCATCATCATGTCCTTGGCCGTGAAGGTAATGTCTTGTATAGCAGCTGTCATTGCAAATGAAACTTGAACATCTTCGGGCGGTGAAGCAAGAGTCCCTAGTGAAATACGACTCACAACATCGAAAACCTTTTTTCATTGTTTCTTGGAGAAATGGAGGAGTTCGCATATACCATGTATTAGTGAGGCCGCTACTTCTTCGACCGGTTTCTCATTAGAAGAGATACATCTAATTTGGTGTTGAGGTAGAGGATTATTATGTACGTCCTCTCTGTCATCCAGTATAAGCTCTCCAGCCTCAATCTTTTCTTTGAAAATTCATTTCAAGGCTTTGCACTCTCTGGTTTTGTGACCAACGAATCTATGAAAATGACAATACTTTGGATTGGTTATAGCTTCAACCGTTGGCTCTCTTCGTATAAAGGGAAGTTTGATTGTTTCATCCCGGATCCACGCATCTAACAACTCTAGCACTTCCTCATATTTGCATGGAAAGTCTGGAGGGACTTTGACATTGCTGTGATCATAAGATGGCGTTTCGAAGGGCTGGTGTCCTGATTTTTTCCCTTCCTCTTACTTACTTCAGTGACCATAGCTGAGTGATGCAAATCGACACGTTTCTCAGACGAATGCTTTCCCCTCCTGGGATTGACTCGATGTTCATCTTCTGTTTTAATCATCCTTGGTTTCTCTTAGTAGCGCGGGTGCTGACGAAGAAGATCGCTTTGCAGCATCATGGAGTTTCGAAAAAGTTTGTAAACTGAGATTCTCGAGGAGGGATCGATACACAGGAAGCAAGTTGTTGATGCATACTTCGACGAGATGAGATTCTGTTGCATTCGGGTCATGGCAATCCAAAGCCTGAGATCTAAATCTTAACACAAAATCATTGGGATGCTCATTATCCCTCTGAACTATTCTTCCCAGATCAGACATGGTAGTATGTTCAGAGACAAAAAAGTATTTCTTGTAAAAGATATCCACCATCTGATTCCAGTTAGCAACTGAAAAAGTGGGGGTACGACAACTGTTGATGGTGGTTTTCGGTTCAGGGTCAAAATTGTGAAACCTTATTTTTAATGTGCTGTCATCCTGCAAAATAACAGGAGCCATTTAAAAGTGATGAGTGCATAAACCTCTTCGCTCACAGATGTATTGAGTAATTCAATATATTTGTATATATATATATATAATTCACTCAGAATGGTGCATAGCAACAATCCCAAATATTCTATGAATTTTATTTTCCACCAGCATTATTCACTAATGCATTGCCCGCCTAGTATTTTTATATGCTATTTTCCCCAGCTGAACTCTCAATATTGGCATGACATGACGATTAATGTTCACTCGCAGCGGAGTAGCACGAATCTCCCGAAGTGTCAGTATTGAGATCTGCATGAAAACACTCACACAGGCTGCACCACTCTCTGTCGTTTGTTGAAACTAGGGTGAACGCGCTGTTTTGGAAACCCTAAAGTTGTGTTGCGGCAGCGTGCTACTGTCGCAAATCGATCACAACCGTCCATATTCGCCATCCAAATTGAATGGCTTAGATCAAATTTTAGGCGGCCCAATAGATGTCAGCATGCTCATCGGCAGCTCGCCTTTGCATCTGGCAAATCGGCCCGCTCAAACTAGCGCCCAGTGTTTTCAATCGATTAGCCAAAATAGGGTTGGCCACACGGCTTTTAAACTCTAATTTGAATCAACGGCAGTAAGCAACTGCTACAAATCATCTCGTCCATCCAACTTCGCTAGCCTAGTCGGATGGTCTAGATTTATTTTCAGGAGACCGACAAGGTGATGCCGCGATTACCGACCATCCCTCTTTCACAGGAAACGATCGGCCAAGTCATGGATCGTTCATAGGGTCCCAAATGATCACTCAAGTGACCATTCACGTTACTTGTATGATTCAACAGCAGTCATTAACTGCCAGAAAATCGTCTCAGCCACTCAACTTGACTAGCCGATTTAAGCAGTCTAGATCTAATCTGGATATACCGATAGGATTTTAGAATGGCTACCAGTCGCCACTCTCCTATAGTGCCTGACTGGCCACTCCCTAGGATGCGTGCGTAGCTCCTACCGACTCCCTGAAAGAGGGCGGTCACGCTCCTTTTAAGACATTAATCTCTGCGACTAATTTAGACGAGCTCGGAAACAATGATGCTTCATGAACATCGATTATTTTCAGTTGCTTGTTTAAAAGCGATGCTTTATATACATCGATTATAAACGATGTTTTATTGATTCCACAAATTATTTTGTTATTTGACCTAAAAGCACTATGTGCTGTTTTTAGTGGCAAGTCTCACGACTTGACCCATTTACTCGAGACATCAAACATGTCACAAATTGGGGGATGCTCACTGGGTATTGGTCTGGCGGTTTACAGTGTGCGGCGTGCAACGCGCCTATTACGAGAAAGTGTCAGGAAAGGACGGACGGTTAACAGCAATGAGGGAGTAGTGGGTGAAAGGGTGACCGGTCTTCCCACATAATGGAAACGTGATGGTCACCACCTTTTGCACAACCCAACTTCTCTACTACTTAACTGCCTCCACTTCCTACGAGATCAGGGGTGCGCTCAATGACTTGTATAAATAGGTTTTTCAACCTATTTTCGACAACACAAGTGTTATCAACACAAGTATCCTGAAAACACCAAGAACTGATAAGCTTACATTCTGCAAGCCAGTTCCACATTCTGATACAAGTCATAAAACAGAAACACCTTCATAATTCAACATTTTAATCTCAAACACCTTCTTCGCTTCCCTCCCTGAGATCAACTCTTCTCCTTCACTTTGTGACCGAATTGAATTTGGAACGGCCATTTCTTGGTTTAGGCCAGAGTCTTACAGATTGATTTCTCGAATCTAAAAGTACTCTTGTGCAGTACATTTGTTTAGGGTTTGAATTCGTTTCTCATCAACACACCTAAATTTACCAAAAACAGCAGAATCAGTTTTTACCCTAAAACAACAACCTCGCCCAATAATTCGCTTAGCAATCTGTATCGACTAACTCCAATATACTTTTAAGAGAATCAACTAGACAGTCAGACTCAATCTTAATAAAAAGTATATCAAAGAGTTATATCTCAATTTCTCGATTTAATACTTACTCAAGCAAATAGAAATCCACGAGTCTAATTGAATACAAGAGAAATTAACTTGAACGGTACCAAAGACCAATGTTCAAGTATCAATCAATTTCAATCAACAACCAAAGGTCGGATTTCCCAATTGAGTGATTCAACGCACAACCTGTGATATTTCAATTATATAACAAAATATAATGCGGAAAAGAAATAACACAGACACAAGAAGTTTTGTTAACGAGGAAACCGCAAATGCAGAAAAACCTCGGGACCTAGTCCAGATTGAACACACACTGTATTAAGCCGCTACAAACACTAGCCTACTACAAACTAAATTCGGTATGGACTGTAGTTGAACCCCAATCTAATACAGAACTAGTAAGAAGAATGCAAAGCGGAGTTTGCCAGAGATGAGAATAGACAAAAAGAATGAGAATCAGATGAAAGTTTAATAAGGTTTGAAGGGAAAAGAGTATAGTTGCTTTGAAACAGAGTTGTATTGATTTAACTTATAAAAATAAGTGTGTTCTCAAGGAACGACTTAGCCTGTTTATATAGGCACAAACAAGAGTCTAAAAATAGTAAAACATTAAAAGAAGAAAGTAATAAAACTCTAAAACAAGGAAAACTAAATTTGGCTAGCAAGTATAGAAGAATCTAGATAGAGACGTAGAGATGTTCTACATGAGTCCACCCTTCTTGAAGAATAACTTGTCCTCAAGTTGAATTATGAATCAAGAAATATCATTCTCTTTATAGAAGGTGAAAATTTACTACACATTGAATATGTTAGAAATATTCCAATTGGATGGAAGATCCACAACATAAGTATTGTCACTTATCTTCCTCAAAATCTTGAAAGGTCCATACTTCTTTATTTTGGTTTTGTTGTAAGTGCCAACTGGAAACCTTTCTTTTCTAAGTTGTATCATTACCAACTCTCCTTCTTAAAATGTTTTAAGTCGCCTGTGTTGATCAGCATTTGCTTTGTACTTAGCATTAGAATCCTCCAACTTTGTTTTAACTTCTTAATGAAGTTGAGAAGCTTTGTCAACCAGTTTATCAGCCTTTGCATGAGACTTGGAAGGTTTAGGTAATACAACCAAATCCAGAATATGATTTGGTACCTTTGAATAAACAATAGCAAATGGAGATTTACCTGTAGAACGGTTCACAGAAGTATTGAACGCAAATTCCATATGAGGAAGAAATGTTTCCCATTGCTTTTCTTGAGATTCGGTAATCTTAGCATGAATTAAATTTCCCAACGATCTGTTGACAACTTCAGTTTATCCATCAGTTTGTGGATGTGCAGTAGTACTGTATTGTAATTTAGTTCCCAATCTCATCCATAAGGATTTCCCAAAATAGCTAAGGAATTTGGTATCTCGATATTATGTGATAGACTTAGGTACTCCATGTAAACGTACTATCTCCTTGAAGAATAAATAAGCCACATTGGAAGCATCAGTAGTCTTCTTACAGACAACAAAATGTGTCATTTTTGAATATCTATCAACAACGACCATAACTGAATCATTCCCTTTAACAGTACGTGGCAATCCAAGTATAAAATCCATACTTACATCGACCCAAGGAGCTTCAGGTACTGGTAATGGAGTATATAAACCAGTATTTTGAATGGTACCCTTGGAGCGTTGGCACATTATGCATTTCTGAACAAACTTCTGCACATCTCTTTTTAAAGAATGCCAAAAATAACGTTCTTCAACTAATGCAATTGTTTTATCTCAACCAAAATGACCACCAAGTCCACTGCCATGTAGTTCATGAATTAAATGAAGCCTCAAAGAACCTTGTGGAATACAAAGACGAATACCTGTGAAGAGAAATCCATCTTGAATAAGAAAATCATCGATCCCAGAAGACTTATTTCCACATTGCTCCCATAGTGTTTTAAAATCTTCATCATCAACATATAAGTCTTTGATGTAATCAAAAGCAACACTCTCATTGTGAATATTGATCAAAATATGAGCACGTCTACTCAATGCATCATCTACCTGATTCAGTTTACCACTCTTGTGTTTAATAGAAAAGGTATACTGATTTATGGTAGATAACCATCTATCATGCATTTGATTAATTTTAGTTGAAGTTTGTAAAAACTTCAAAGCTTGATTGTCAGTGTTGATAATAAATTCATTATGAACTAGATAAGGATGCCAGTGTTTTAAAGCTTGAACTAGAGCATATAATTCAAGCTCATAAGTGGACCATTTCTTCTTAGCATCCGAATTTTTTTCACTATAAAAAGCAACTGGGTGATTATCTTGAGATAGTACGGCTCCAATTCCCACTATAGATGCATCACAATCAACTTCAAAAGATTTGGAAAAACTGGCATTGCAAGTACTGGTGCACTACACAACTTTTCCTTAAGAAGATTAAAACTCTTATCTGCCTCCTCAGTCCATAGAAATTTCTCTTGCTTCAAACAATTAGTCACTCCACCAGCTATAGAGCTAAAATTTCGAATAAAACGCCTATAAAAAGATGCCAAACCGTGGAAACTTCGAACATCTTTAATGCATATTGGAGTAGGCTACTCAAAGATAGCTTTAATTTTAGAGTCATCAACTGAAATTCCTTTGTCAGAAATAATATATCCCAAAAAGTTTACTGACTTGGATAAAAAGGTACACTTTTTGAGGTTGACGTAAAGTGCATTATCAGTAAGAGCTTGAAATACCTAAGATAAATGAAAGAGATGCTCCTCTTCATCACGGTTGTATATCAAGATGTCATCAAAGTATACAATGATAAACTTACCAAGAAAAGGTTTTAAAACTTGATTCATTAGCCTCATGAAGGTACTGGGTGCATTGGATAGTCCAAATGGCATTACTAACCACTCGTATAACCCTTCTCGAGTTTTAAAAGTTGTTTTCCATTCGTCTCCTATTCGTATACGAATCTGATGATAACCACTTTGAAGATCAATTTTAGAAAATACTTTAGAACCAACAAGCATATCTATTAAATCATCAAGTCTTGGTATTGGAAACCTATACGGAATAGTAATCTTGTTGAGAGCTTTACAATCAATACACATTCTCCATCCTCCATCTTTTTTGTTGACAAGAAATGCTGGACTAGCACAAGGACTTTTACTCAACCTGATCAAACCTTTCTCTAATAAATCATTCACTTGTCCTTGCAGAATCTCATGCTCTTTAGGGCTTAATCTGTAATGAGCATAATTAGGAAGAGATGCACCTGGAATAAAATCTATCTGGTGTTGTAAATCTCTTAAGGGAGGCAAAGATTTTGGTAGTTCATCCGGAAATAAACCAAGGAACTGATTGATCAAGGGTTTCACCTTTTCTGGTATGACTATCATTGGCTTAGACTCTTCATGTGAACTAAGAGAATGTGTTTGTAACTACTTTATAATGTTTGTCACTAATGCGCTTGTCTTGCACCCACTATGCTCCCTATAAATAGTTGTAGATTTAGAAGGAACTAAAGTTTTCTTCTTGCCATCCTTGAAAAAGGTGTATGTATTCTCAAAACAATTATGAACAACACGTACATCGTATTGCCAAGGTCTTCCAAGAAGTAAATGTGCTGCATTCATATTGATTACATCACATAAAACGTCATCTTCATATCCAATGAACGAAAACTTAACAAGACACTGATGTGTTATATTCTGATATGAAGAACTATTTACCCAACCAACAGAATAGGGTTGAGGATGTGGAGTCACTGGTAAACCCAAATTCTTAACTACATCAGCTGCAATGTAGTTATCATACTTCCACAGTCTATAATCATATCAACTATTTTTCCTCCAAGAGGGCATTTAGTCTTGAAAATACTATTTCGCTGAGAATAAGAAGGTTGAGAAAGTAGTAATGGTCGAATCACTCCAATGTAATGATCTCCATACATCTGACCAACTTCATCTTCTTCAATAGTCTCATCAACATCAGATTCTTCCGACTCCCTTGTAGTATCATTAACTAAACCATTATACTTGTGTAAATCCTCTTGACTACCTTGTACCAAACCATGAATTCTACGACATTCTGATGAAGTATGACCTGGTAATTGTCACTTGTTACATTTTTATCCTCTGAATTTAGCATAAGGATTCAAGTTTTTTTATGGAGGAGGAAAAGATGTTTGGTTTTTACTTGTGAAGCGGGTATTTGAGGTATTACTTGGTAGAGAAGTAACAGCCTGGGATGGCTGTACGGATTGATATTCAGCTGGAATAGGAAGAATAGGTGAAGGATTCTTTGGTGTAGGAGAATTAGTAAAATTTGTAGCTCGAAACTGTGGTCGACTAGGGATATCATCTTGATAAGAAGGGTTCTCACTGAAATTACTGTATGAAGAAGTAGTTTTGAAGTTACCTTGATATTTTGGATTCTGTCTAATAGGAAATTTTGGAGAACGAAGAACACGTCGTTCAATCTTAATGGCTTGTTGAATTGCTTCAACCATAGTATAAACTGTTTGAGTCATTCCTTCTTGAATCAATCGATTCAAACCTTCGATAAACCTAGCTACAAGTTGTTCTTCAGTTTCATTAAGTTCATTACGTGCTACTAATTTTTAAAATTCAGAGACATACTCTTCTACTAACCTTGCACCTTGTTGACAAGTTTGAAGCTTAACAAAAAGTTGTTGTTTGTAGTCTCTTGGTAAAAACTTATCTCGTATGATTTCTTTCATTCTCCTCCATGATCTTACTGGCGGTTTACTAAAATTCTTGCGATCTTCACCAACTTTAGACCACCAGGCAGCAGCTCCTCCCTTGAGTTTGTAGGCTACTAATTTCACCTGAATGCGTTCTGGTACATCCATAAAGTCGAAAAAAGATTCAACTTCATAAAACCAGTCTAGTAATTCTTCTATTTTGAACCTACCACTGAACGTAGGAATGTCATCCTTTAGTTTGTAATCAGGAAGAGATCCAGAAGAGTTTTGATTTGTACGAATATGTCTTTATCCATCCTAATTTCTTTCTAAATATTCTTCAGCGTCATCTTCACTACTGCTAAATTTAGGGTTAGCAAACTTCTTGTGATACTGATAGTTTTCTCTTTTACATTGTCTATTTTTTTTAATTCCTTCTGGGGTATGAGTATCACGGGAAACATTATGTTTCTTCTCATCTCTAGAAGAATATCTTGATCTAGAATGTTTTCCTTCTTCCTGTGACTTGTTCTCAGTATCAGATTTTTCTTCGCTCTCTGATTTTCTTCCACCATCAGAATTTTCTTTAATATTCATCTTCTTTTGCATATCTTCTAAGATGCTCTGTATACTTGCAACATTCTTGTCAAGTTGATCTAATCTCTCTGTAGTTTTTGCAAACTCTGTTCTTGTGATTTGGTCACCCATAGAAACTAACTAAATAACTTTTTTTTTAATATGTTTAGGGTTTAAGTTGCGGAAGCGAATTGAGGATCTGTTTTGAGATAAGAATCTCAAAACATTGGCTCTCGATGCCACTTAATGTAGAACTAGTAAGAAGAATACAAAGCGGAGTTTGCCAGAGATGAGAATAGACGAAAAGGATGAGAATCAGATGAAAGTTTAATAAGGTTTGAAATAAAAAGAGTATAGTTGCTCTGAAATAGAGTTGTATTGATTTAACTGATAATAATAAGTGTGTTCTCAAGGAACGACTTAGCCTGTTTATATAGGCACAAACGAGAGTCTAAAAATAGTAAAACACTAAAAGAAGAAAGTAATAAAACTCTAAAACAAGGAATACTAAACTTGGCTAGCAAGTATAGAAGAATCTAGAAAGAGACGTAGAGATGTTCTACATCACAATCAATCTCACACTGATCCAAGGTACAGTTGCGCTCCTTACGTCTCTGATCCTAGCAAGATACTACGCACTTGATTCCCTTAGCTGATCTTACCCACAACTAAGAGTTGCTACGACCCAAAGTCGAAGACTTTAATAAACAAATCTGTATCACACAGAAAAGTCTACAGTAATAGATAAATCTGTCTCCCACAGAAATACCTATGAGTTTTATTCCGTCTTTTGATAAATGAAGGTGAACAGGAACCAATCGATAACCCGAACTTATATTCCCGAAGAACAGCCTAGAATTGTCAATCACCTCACAATAATCTTAATCAACTAGCAAAACAAGATATTGCGGAATCACAAACGATGAGATGAAGATGTTTGTGACTACTTTTCTATTTTGCTTATCGGATAAATTAATCTCAAGCCAATCTTACGATTGTACTCAAATACGATAGAAACAGTAAGATCAGATCATGCAACTACAGAGAAAATAGTTGGGTCTGGCTTCACAATCCCAATGAAGTCTTCAAGTCGTTAACCTACAGGGTCTCGGTAGAAACCTAAGGTAAAAGGAGAATCGACTCTATCTTATACAACTAGTATCACACAGGAGGTGTGGGGATTAACTTTCCCAGTTGCTAGAGTTCTCCTTTATATAGTCTCCAAATCAGGGTTTGCAATCTAAGTTACCTTGGTAACAAAGCATTCAATATTCACCGTTAGATGAAAACCTGATTAGATTCAAGCTAATATCTTTCAACCGTTAGATCGAACTTAGCTTGTTATACACAAATGGAATATACGTCATTTAGGTTTGTGTAATCGTACCTAAACGTGTACAAGTCGTTGGTTCAACAGTAGTTAACCAAATGGTTAGCCATATGAGCACTTGCATATCAACCTTATTCATCTTCACCTTAACTAGTTCAAATGACTCAAAAGAACTAGTTAGAGAGTTGTTCAATTGCTTAGATCTCATATAAGTATACAAGACATAATCGAAGCGAAATTGGTTTTGATGCACTCGAATCGATTCATGAATTTTATAGCCACGGTTTGAAAATATGCATTCCTTAGTTTATATATATTTAAGTTCACGAATAAACCAATTTTATAAAGTAACACACTTAAGTATGCGTACGGGTATGCGTACTTAAGTAGCCAGATTTGAGTTTGTTTTGGTTTACAAACTCAGCAGAAATTCACGGATGTGAACTTTCCGCCAGTATGCGTACGGGTATGCATACTTACCCAGTCTCCATCAACCATTTAGTACACACACAAGTATGCATACATTTTTTTTTCTGGTTTTGGACTTATACACTAATGCGCGAACACATTATATGCTTATATCCAAGGATGGTTACATTTCCTAAACTCTTTATTTCAATCATTGAAACATTGTTAGAGGATGTTAAATAGAGGTTATTCACACACTATTTTTCATCAAAGCAATTTTTAAGATATTAAAATAATCAACATGACTTTCATCACTTGTAAAGATGAACTTGGCCAAAGCGAAAGCTTACCAACACATATTTCGATAAATAGATAAGCGAGATAAACTCGGCTCGAAATAGCAAATGTGTATAATCGAAGTCTATATAGCAATACGACTTTTGTCTCAAGATAAGAGATAGAGTAGATAGACTTTTTGAGTGATAGATAAGTTCAAGTCTCCACATACCTTTTAGTCGATGAAGTTCCACCAGTTCCTTGAGTAGTTCTTCGTCTTTGTATGATGAACGCCGTGGAGTCTAGAGCTCAACTACACTTTCTATTCTAGTCCGAGACTTAGATATAAGTAGACTAGAAATCAAGACTTATAGTTTTGGCAACTAAAATTGAAAACAAGCTTGAGATAGCAACGCCTGCGAGTTCGATCGAGCAATGCTCTAACAACAACACTGTCTGGTGCTAAATTGTTGTACCACGTATAAGCTCTTCCAGTTAGAGACTTGGAAAATTCTTTTATCCGTACGACATGAGTTATCTCGGGTTCTCCCAGTGCTTCAAAAAATCGATACACATGCTCACGAGCGTTTCCAACTCCATTATATAGCGTAAACGACGGAGACCTATATCCCTTGGGAAGAGGGATACATTGTATTTCGTCTGGGTAAGGAAGACGATGACTATGTAGTAGATCATCATTCTCTCTATCTCTTTCTCGAGCATTCAGCAAACTCTTCAGATCTTCCAGGGTCAAATATTCAGGTGACTGTTTGTCTTTCTGGAGCTTGCGAGTATCACTAGTACGGTAGTTGATGTGGTCACGAATAGGGATTGGTTTACACGGACTTCCACTATCATTATTTCTGTAAGACTCAGGTTCTCTGCGCTGGTAAGGAAAAAACTGCCCACGCGAAGAATCAAGAATCGCCAACTTCTCAATCAGAGTTTTCAAACTATCTAATATTGCGATTTGAGTTTCTCCCATATTCTTCTGAGCTTCATAAAGTTATTCCTGATTTGTAGCTAGGCTTTCCAAAGTCGGTGGATCTGAGTGGGTGGTTTCTACAGGGAGCTCGAGGCTGGTAACGGGACGCTTAGTGCTTGCATTATCCATATTAGGATTACCAGGACGTTTGTTACCAATATTAATACCAGTAGTACCAATATTAGGACGTTCAGTAACAACAAGACGTTCAGTAACAGCGGGATTAATATTGGGACGTTCTGTAACAACAGGACGTTTAGTAACAGCATGACCAACATTAGGATGTTCCGTAACCACAGGACGCTCGGTGTTGGTGTTAGTCCCAACAGTGCTGGCAATAACATAGTTCTTCTTTGAAGTCTCGACTTCCTTTCCCCTGGTAGTTACCATGATTAAGATTGATGAATACGATCTGGGATTGATTTGGAACTATGACTGAGTGGACAACCTCCCACTGTAGTCGCCAAAATGTAGTTACCTAAAATCTGAGAGAGGCTAGAAGTGAGATTCTAAGGTTTCTGAAAATGAGTTTCGGGAGGTTGAGCACGAACAGTCTTCGCCTAAACCATGCACATTGGCCGTTCAAAGGCTGCTTCAGTCACAGGGAAGAGACTTAGGGATGTTCTTAGGGAGGGAAGCAGATAAAGAGAGAGACCAGAGAATTCTAGAGTTTGAAGAAGAATTACTCTGAGGGGTTATGAGGAAGATGATCGTAGCTTGGAAAAATAGAGTACCTATTTATAGCTGAATTCTCTAATCTCAGGTCGGTGAAGATAAGGATTGCTTTTCGTGCCGTGCGGAGCAATTCTACCGTCTCTTCAGGAATAGGGATAAACTAGGTTGAGTTTATCTCATTATTCCACCGCCTATACTCTCTTCTGCGGTGAGAAATAAGCCGGGTATTCCTAACATGTGTCGTAGACCGCCAGACCAAAACCCGAATTGATATCCCCCCATTTGTGTGAAGCTGAGTCATCCTTTGTGATGATGTGTTGAGAGAGAAATATTCTCTTTAGCCGAGTTGGCCAAGATAAAGAGATATTATCTGATTTGTGAGAATGACTAGGATGAGTCATGTGAAAAGGCATGTAATTCCTCATGAATCGTGTGCAGAGTGTGAGAGGAGCTGAGGCTGATCTCCCTCTCTCCATGGCCGGTCACATATGTTATGTGAAGACCAAATTATGTTTGTGTGTCCCTTTGTTGAGCATGCGGAGCTCAAGAGAGCTTATCCACGTTTTTGGATAGACATGTATAGTTCAGGCTTAATTTACTAGCCATGAGTGTGTTTGAGAGGATGAGAAATAGGCTTGATCCCTAGGTAAGGCGTGTGCAATGAATCTCTCCGAGATTTTGAGGAGAGATTTTGCGAAGAGTTTTGAATCTTTCTGTGATTTTTCAGAGAGATTTTTCAGACAGATCAAAATCTCTCCGAAGATTTTCTTAACGGATCTGAATCTCTCTATGGTCAGTTGGGACTCGTCCTGAGAGAGAAAAGGCTTTGTACGCCCAATTAGTGCCTCTGCGAGACTTTGGCTCACTTGTATTTGACCAGCGTATCTTTGAGAGATGTGCTAGGAATCAACTGTGTGTCCATATGATGGGCCAACAAGACCAGTGTATCCTGAAAGGATGTTCTAGGAGTCTGTCGAAAGGGTCCGGAGGCAGAATAACCAGTGTATCTCGCGGGAATATCCTAAGAGTTATTCAGAAACATTAGTAAGTCGAGTCAAAGCCTAGAGCAAACATGACCAGTGTATCTCGCGATGATGTACTAGGAATCAGTCCTTGATCTCAAATAGGGTGAGTCGTGCTTACAGGAGATATGCAAATCTCCGCTCTGGGTCATAAGTCCGTCGGGGATGTATTTACGCATCTACAGAGCCTACATGACCAGCAGCATCTTATTGAGGATGTATACTAGGAATCATGGAATCACAATCAGCTGCGTCTCGCGAAGACATGATGGAATTGTGGTTGTTCTGTTTCATAAGTCTGTCGGGGACGTTTTATGCTCTACAGAACCTACGTGGCCAGCAGTATCTCTTCGAGGATGTGCGCTAGGAATCACGGCATCACGATCAGCAGTGTCTCGCGGGGACGTATAATAGAAATCGTGGCTAAGGATGCCTTGAAGGCCAAAGGCTTAATCTCTCCCGTGAGAGTTGAATTCTTTTGTAGATGGGGAAAACCGATTCGCTGTTTTTTTATGGAATGGAGAGACGACCTTGTGACGGAGGCTCCTCAACTGAGCGGGCTGCCTAACCTCAAACAGATGCACTGCACGGGAGTGCTTTGAGTTCGAGAGATCAATCTATAGGAATCCGTCCTAAACAAGAGTCAATTCGGTCACAAAGAGGGAAGAAGGTTGATCTATAGGAGGAAAGCTGAGAAGTGTGTGAGATTAATGGTGATCAAGGATCGTGAATGCAAGTTTTCTGTGAACTGCTGAGTTTGAATAAGTTCTAGTCGATTGATAGAATTCTTGAGAGTGATTGCTCGAAAAATTGTCAGTTTTTCAATCGTGAATTAAGAGACTTATTTATATTGCTAGAATTGTAGACATATTGATCTCTAGTAAGTGTGACGGTTGCTCGAGTGAAAGAGTGGGAAAGTGGGAAATCGTGATTTAACCAGTTTCAGGTCGTGCGGAGACTTGGTTGATTGTCCACCCACTACTTTTCTAACTCCCTAAACTGCTTGCACGACTTACTCACATTTCTCATCGTGGATGAACACACGTGTTGTAGGCCGCCATACCAAAAACCTAATTAATATCCCCCATGTGACATGATTGATGTCTCACGAACATAGAGTCTGCAAAGCAGACGTGTATTTGATTAGTCAGTCGTCGAATTGATTAGACGATGGGTCTAAATATTGTTCAGTCGAGCATGATTGTCGAATGCTCTAGGATTCATGGATCGAACGTCTGCTAGGACGTATAATTCTAGATGTTGATAATTGAATTAACGTGATGAATATTATACTCTGAGCAATTATTGCTCGTGTGATAAGTTGTTGAATATTGATAGTTGAATCAATATTCAAGCATCTGAGCAAGTATTGCTCATTCGATAAATTACTGAATATTGATAGTTGAATCAATATTCGAGCGATTGAGACAGTATTGCTCATTCAATGGATTACTGAATATTGATAGTTGAATCAATATTCGAGCAATTGAGCAAGTATTGCTCATTCTATGGATTATTGAATATTGATAGTTGAATCAATATGCGAGCAATTGAGCAAGTATTGCTCATTCGATAAATTATTGGTAACATGACCCAATAAAATATTAATTAACATATTGGTAGCTGGACCAAATATTGTATAATTAATCCAGATGTTGATTACTGGATCAACATAAAAAAAATAGTGTTCGAACTTGCTCGGAATTATGATTTGCAGAGCATTTATTCGAAACCCTAATTTTGATCAATTGTTCGTCAATTGATGATTTACTGAAAATAGGTCACTGAGTGAAGGAGGGACCGGCTACATAGATGATGGACGACCATGTAGCGCCCAAGTGGTCGAGTGAGCATGCACCAAAGTCCTTTGTTGACCAGTTGGTGAAAGAATGATGAAATGCTGATTTAATCATTTATTAAATAGTGCTCGTGCGAGCGTTAGGTAATAAAACCTAGCTATGGAGAGATGAGGGACCGACCAAAAGGTCATGGGACCGATCCTTGGTGGTCGTGGCACCAGCTGACGGTCGATTGGGCAAATCCCAAGTCGGTTGGAGAGAGGTTGAACCCAATACAAACAATTAACAACAAATTAGGTCAAAATTATGAAGATGTGTGGGACCGGATCATTGCAAGCCTTAGGGCCGGACTTGGTCGGTCAAGGAAGCATGCCCGTGTCACCATGATGTCCGTGTCTCAGTCCTGAGAGTTTTGGAATTTTCTGGTACACGTTCGAGCAATATTTCGGATTTTCAGAAGAGTTTGATCTTTGACTGAAACTCTCAATTTTGCTCGAATGATCGAGCGAAACTTTGCTCGTGCGACCAATATTTTGAAAATATTAAAATAATAATATTTTAATACTTAACGTGAGTGGCCTAGTCGGTCATATGACCATTTTACTTTTTGGCTTTTTCGTGGTTTGAGCAATATTTGAGAAAATATTGAAAAACTAGGGTTTTCGCTCAAACGATGGAGTTACATGAGATGATGGAAATAATAATATGAGAAAATAAGGGATTGTGAGGTGTGGGACCGGCCACGGCTAGGGCATGGCCGGACGGATAGGTGGCCCGGTCCCGTGACACCTTTCCCTATTTTTGTTCGATAAAAGTATGAAGAAACTAAGAGTTTCGCTCAAACGAGGGAGTTTGCTCAAGTGAGGGAGTCTCTATGAGATGAGGAAAAATAAAATAAAATAATATAAAGAGAGAGGGGGACCGGACACGGCGGAATGGTCGGAAGGACGGTGGGCCTAGTCCCACGCCTCTCGTTTATTTTATTTAATGTTATTTTCCACTATAAGTTGCTCGTTCGTCCATATTTTAGAACATTTGTTCGTGCGTTCGGGTGCTCGTTCGTGCACTATTGTCAAGTACACTTGCACCGTTTTCTCGGGGCTTACTTGGTGATGTCCCAGACGCCCGTTTGTTGAATAATTATTACTAATTCATGAAATTCGGTTGAGAATGATTCATGAAACGGAGTAATAAAATAAGTTAAGTATCTATTACTAATCCATGAATCCAGCCGGGGAATTCAGGGAACGGAGTAATGAGATAAAATG